>VYZW01062030.1:73181-171955 GCA_013401315.1 Balaeniceps rex | reverse complement strand
AACATATAAGAACCAAAATCCTGACTACACCCCTGGAGATAATGAAGTAGAACAGAAACAGTTTTGCCTTGGCCTTGCTTTGTACATGAACAACATTATAAATATTCTAAAAATAAACCTTCACAAGAAACATTCTAGCTCCCAGCAAATCAAATTTCAGAAATTAATGTTATACTTTGTCTTCATGGAAATTAATAGAAATGCCAGAGACATTCCTACCCAGCTCTGTGTATTCAGCTTTCATATGTGTTAGTCATCCATGCCGATTTTGACTGATGGCTTAAATCAATGGAGGAAAAAAATCTATGAGTATGAACATCCTATGAATTTAAGTTTCTGAAGAGTAACAGGAAGGAAAAGACCTACAGACACTTCATAAGACAACAGCACTTTTTTGAAGTGATACAGCTTTTTCTTAAAAAAACTAATCTCTGCTCTTTTCCTTTAATAAAGCTGTTTGTGGCTTACAGCAGGCTCAGAGCCACAATTAGCTATCCAGACACTGAACAAGGAAATATATTCATTAAGCTAGTGCACTGCAACCTTATGTGCTACATATTCTTTGTGCTTAAACTCAGTAAACATAGGGTTGAGGGGAGTGGCATACTTTTTATTTTTATCTCATTTTTTAGCCATAACTGCTGAAACCAATTGTCCTAAAGTCTCTTAAAGAACACAGTCAATAGAGTTAGCAAAAGCCATGAAGCGTAAGAAACAAAGAATTCACATATGAAATGCATCATATGGGAAAATTTCAAAAGCTTCACTTTGGTAATAGTCACAAATAAGAAAATGTGATAGTATAAAGAGAATACTAGAGGCAACAGGATTGTGGGTACTTAATATGTAAACCACAAGAGGATGTTTTATTAAAACAAGCCTCTGCAGTCCACTGCCTGATTCCTATGGCATAAAAAGCACTACCATAAAAGCATACCTTTACTATATATCTAACGCTTCAATTTATATGGGCCTAACAAGGACATCCATAAATCAAATGCCAATTATCCAAAACTACCATTTAAGAAAAAAAAATTATAAGAAAATAATATTCTTATGAATATTTCTGACCAATAACATCTTTAGACCTTACAGTTTGACTTGAGAAAACTGAATGCCTGTCATACAGTCTCAGAAAGAAAATTTAAGTGCTCTGAGCCTTGCACTTGAATACAATATGATTTTAATAAATTACAAAACTGCTAGACAACAGGATGTATTGCAAAAGTTGTCTCACTGACATGGAACAAAACAGCTTTATATTCTTAATAAACGTCCTATAAATAAAAGCTTCCTTATACCAGTCACAACGCAAGTACTAATGCCATTGTCCCCAAAGGCTGGACTGCCTCCTGCTAGCTAGAAGTACTGACAGGTGCTTGATGCAAGTTCTGTTATCGCTTGCTGTTTCTTTTACAACTAACAGTATCCTCTACTCTGCAAGCAGAACTTTAATGATGCTCATACTCCTTAGAGTACTGTAACTAAAGAAACTGAAACTCCCACAGGTTGTTCTCAAGTTCTGGAAACTTTCTATGTCCAGCCATCTTGTCAACTGCAGACAGTAAAGCTGCAGCAGCTGGGAAAGAAATGCTGACACAAAAATACTAGTGCATTTTTCCCAACATGTCAGTTGTCTCAACAGCGAAACTTATAGATTTTTTCTTCCTTTGAAAAAAAGTAAATAAATAAATCAATCAACTTTCTGGACCAGTAATGGCTTTTCAGTGGCAGTAAGTGGCACTGATTTTTTCCTTCCCCTCCTCTATAAAACAGCCTGTCAGCCTTTCAGGAACACNGAACTGGGACAACAACATGGCACATAATCAGCTTACCACCTCCTATACACATGAAGGAACTTAAGAAAGTAGATAGGTAATACAGGATTGGATCTAAAACAGACTTTCACAACCAGCTGTCCTAATTTTCAAGTCTTTTTCAATAACACACGTCTACTCCAAATTATGTTTTTAGTACAAAATAATATTTTAATATATTTGATCTTTTAATCAAAATTAAAAATGTTTTTCAAACATGGTTTAATGTGTAGTGTTACTCTTCCAGGAACTATTGTACAGATTTTCTAATAACGATGGTACAGCCTTTCCTTTTGAAAGGCTTCCTTCTCAGCTGTCCATGAATATCAAGTAGAACAAAAGTCAACCTAGAAGACTAGAAGCAGACAATGGCTTTTTCCTACCTTTGCTTTGTTTGAAGTGTCATCAAAAAAAGCAATTAATTGAAGCACTGTGTATTAGAAAGAGCTCCTCACATTGCATGTCCCAAGGGAACTTCACAGCCAACACTCAGAAAACTCTGTCATACCAATATGACAGATGATACATAAATTAAAGCGACAACAGGGAAAGCACGCTAAAGCAAGATACTGGTAGTGGGGAGTGGAAGGATCACAGGCACACAGACAGTGGAGGAGGAAGAGAAGAATTATGGATGACAATAGGCCATTCTGGCAAGGGGTTGGGAATAAATGCGACCAGGCAGACATTTGTGTTTCCTTCTGCATAATGAGAAAAGCCTAGAAAATCCTCTTCACTGATAGTACATATGCCAAAAGACTTTAGTTTAATCCTCATATTAGAACTGCATCATCCAACTGTACCTACAGTCTTTCTTTAACTTTGTATGTTTTTAATCGCAAACATACATACAATCCTCCCCCCAGACAAAGGCAGTTTCACTATGAGTTATTTAAAAGGGAAAAACCGTCCTGCTCCATTTCTTGTCTGAAAGATTTGCTTAAACAATATTGTCTTCCTCAAGCTACTAAGAAACAGGTTTTGCTATTCCCGCCCCCCCGCCATTATAATCTCAACACAAACATCATCATGTGAAACCTACACAGCGATTTCAAACAATGGAGCACACCAGTTTCTCATCTTTCTAACATTAAAAGGCTGCACACTTTTTATAAAAAACAAAAGCAAAGGGAGGGACATAACAGAAGATGCATGCATATAAAGTAAGAGAAAGTAGATAATGTCATTGTTATTTGGGTCTGTATCTAGTTGGCAAAACAAAAAATAATACATATTTTTAAAAACTGGATGGGCAGTATATGTGTTTAAGCAAGTTTAAACACTTTACAAACAGTTTTAGTTTGAAATTATAAAAACCAATTAAGACACAAATTGTTAAAAGCTACATCCTCTGAAACATGCCAAATATGACTTAGAATAATTCAATACAGCTATTTTGATTTTTTTCTAACTCGAGCATTCTCAATGTGGGCAATAGCTGAGGAGCAAGAAGAGCATGTCACATGAGGAACAAAATACTAGAAGCAGTCATATGCAAAATAAATAAAAGAATAAATCTCCTTTCTCTGCCCCAGAGCAACTCCCTTCATAACAATAGTAAGTAAAGAACTTTTGACAGAAATGCAGAGCCTAATTTTCTGTTCTTACTAGCATTAATAATTTCAGTGAATTCAAGAATGTTAACTCAATTACAACATCAAATTAAAGGCCAAAATCTACCTTTAAGTTATTTGTGAATCTTAATTTTCAGATGGCATGTCAGTTTTCTATTCTCTCAATTTAGTATTGCTCAGTGAAGTTACATTTATTCTGTATCTGTAAAAACACCTCACAAGCTGCATGGTCAAAGCAGAGTTACAGATCTACCTGGGAAAGCTAAAATCTTATTGAAAAAGAAGCTACTGGTTACTACAGATCTTTGCTACACAGTACAAGTTATTAAATTGTAGCACAGCCTCTACATCTTTAAGGATACATTACATAAAACAGAGACCCCAAGAATATTCTCTGCCATCATTAGCTACACTTATATACAGCAACAGAATGTAGTAAGGGCCTTATGTATGCAGTATTTATATCTTATGGTTACCACACTGTGTGTCTGATAAACCAGAGGGTAAATTCTGAAATTACAGGTCTATATGCAGTGAAAAAAAACATACCAAGTTAGGGCATTTTGACCATGTCCGATAACTGTTAGCTTAAGTCATAACTCACAGACTTGCATGATTTTGCCTGTACTCAAAATCATCAAGCACCCTGAGGAATAAAAGGAATCAAATTAAAATTTTCTAATCACTACAGCATACTTCATTTTGCTAGGATTAATACAAGAATTTTTAAATAGAATTCTGTAAAACATAGCTTGCGCCTACATCCAGGAAAAGTTTTTTATCTCATTTTCGATTATACATCAATTTGAAGCTTCTGCTACTAAATAACACACAGATTAAAATGAAACAAAAATCAAGAAGCAAGGGCTCTTTCTGATGATATAACCTAGCAGTGACAAAATATTTATTTAATCACAAAACTGTTCTCTTGATTTCAATACAGCAAAATAGTATGAATTAAGTTTAGCAATGAAGTGAAGACCTTGCAAAGACCCACACATAAGACAGCTATGTGAATTATGTGATAAAAGCACAGCTGCATCTTCCATTTCATATTCTTCCATACTCCCTGTATTTTAATAGGGAAAAGGGATGTGACCTTGCTGTGAAACATACCTCTTTCAGAAACTCTTCAAACTGCTCATCTAATTCTTCTTTTGAAAATCGATGAGCCATAATCTGCAACTGGATGCTACCTTCCAAACAACTGAGTTAAAAAACTAAGACTTAAAAGAAAAATAAAGTTAATTAAAAGCATTCTGAAATTAGAGGTAGCCTAGTGATTTTCTGCTTTCACAGAGAGCTATAAGAAAAAAAAAATCTCGAGAGATGCCAAATTTCATTCCTGCCACTCCTAATCTAAATTATTTACTGAACAAGACAATCAATGCAAACATACCTGTATTACTCAAATTCCTTATAATCAAAATACTCATTTCCAAACCCACAGTTTCAGCATTCAAATTTTGAGGGATAAATAAATCACCATCTTTACATTTTTCTTCAAAAGACAGCTCTCTTAGCTACCCACAATTAAGCATTTTGTCAATGATCAAACGAGAACCCACCAGAGTAATACTTTCCATCCATTTTAAGGGCTTTTAATTCTTTTCTATGTTTCTTTTCCAAAACTGGAGACATCTGGCATTATAAGTTTTGTTTCATCGTCTCTGCTGTGCTTAGGTCTCAGTAAACAATAAATGCATGAAAGTCTTTAAGATTAGAGGACAACATTTGGTTTGATCTGCCCTGACACAGAAAGCCAATGGCACTTGCCCCCCTCCCATTCCCAAAAGTCTGTGTTGACTTCTCAGGTATAAAATACGCCTCACACTGAAAACACGACAAACCTTTTGTATATCACACTGTTCAACACATATGGCTACCTTCAAAACTGCATATACATATATAGCAGCATTAAACTACCATAGCATCTTCCAGGCTGAGAAGTGCTATGTAAACATAAAAGGGCTAAACATTTGCAGAAATGCTTTTACCATTAAATAAAACTTCTCCCAATATAGAGCCCTCTCAGTACACAGGACTGTTACCTACCTAGTAAATTGATTTTGACAGGTGAGTTGTGACAACTGCTTCCTGCTTTCACTCCTTATTCATCCATAGACCACCCGACACTTTGGCTTTGGCAGTTAAAAAAAAAAGTAGCAGACTGCCCAGACTTTGAATCAAATAAGATATCCTTCTGTAAGCACTTGGAGAATATCTCTGAAAACATGGTAAGAAGATTAAGAATGTTATCTCTCAGGACACACATAATCCAGTATCCTTTTATACTTTTACATCAAAGAACACTAGATGCTAAACACTAGATGCTTTAACAGTTTACTAGCTGTACCAATTACTTCAGCAAGTGGAATTCATAGCCATTCATAGCTTAATTCCAGCCTTGCCAGAAACAGATTCTTCTGACACTACCTGTACTTCCATCTACCTTATAATTACAGCTTGTATAAAAATTAACAATATAAAACTTTGTTTTTCAAAAGGACAACACGTATGTGAGGCAATTTCCATAACAGAAGATGACAGGAAAACACTACCCTTAGCAAATATACTTTACAGCCATACCTTTAGAATTGGAGGCTCACAAATGACTTTACAAGTTGTAAAGGACAGAAGTCACTTGCTGGGATATATGCTGTAACACAGGGCGGAAAAAAGCAGTTTTGGGAAGGTATGGCTAAACCACAGGGATGAAGGAAAAGCTTATACAGCCTAACGCATTTCATGTAATCTTTTAATCATCCCAGGGCCAGGACCAGCCGTGACCTGATCCTCCTCCTCCGGCTTCCCCTAAGGCACACGGCGGCGGCCGGCAGCAGCCCTGAGGCCGGCGGGCTGTGCTCCTCCCAAACCCAGCCGCAACTCCGCGGCTCTCCTCCAGCCCCGTCCTCTCCCGCCCCGGGCCTAGCGAATGCTGGCGAAAGGGCGCGACGGCCCCCGGCAGCGCGGGGGCTCGGAGACGGGCGGCCGGAGGGAGAAGAGCCGCCCCCGGCGGGCTACGCTCGGCTCCGCAGCCCGAGGGGACACTCTAGAGAGAGGCGGAGGCCGGGAGAGGAAGCGGCTCAGAGCCGAGCGCTGCCCTGAGGGCGGGCGGCCCGCCCGCTGCCCGGCCTCGGGGTGCCAGAAGCGTACCTGGGCCGCGTCGGGCCCCTCTCGGCCATAGCCGCCTCCCTCGCTAGCGGCGCGGTTGCCTAGGAAACCCTGCCGGCCACCGTACCGCCCGCCAAAACTGACCGCGGGGTGGCGTGTCACGTGTCTCCGCCAAATCCGCCGCCTTTCCGCTCCCCCCCGCCCCTCCGCCGCCGACGCGCGTGGAAGACACATGACGGGAGAGAACGGTCTCNGGGGCCGGGCAGCAGGGCAGCCGCTCGCCGCTCCCCCCGGGAGCGGTCACGCCGGCATAACGCAGCGGCCCCCGGCCGCCGAGCCAGCGTGGCCTGCCCGCACACCTCCGGCGAGCGGGGGCTGTGAGCGAGGCAGGGGGAGCCCGGTACCGGTGCCGGCCCCGGGGGCAGCTCCGTCCCCCCCCGGCATGGACGCGCTCGGGGCCCTCTGGCCGTCTACCCCCGGGCTGCCGGCAGCGGCGGTGCAGCCGGGCGGCGGGAGCAGGGGTACGGGGCGCGGCTTTGGGTCCCGTGTCCCCCCCACGTTGTCAGTTCTCCTGAGCTTGCGGCTCGCCCTTGTTCACTTCTCTGCCTTCTAGGAGCTGCGCAGGAGCCTGCGGGTAAAGCGGGGGAATTAAAACCCAATTCGGTTTATTTCTCTGTTTGGTGGTGATGCCAGGCCCGTGCGGAGGACCACCCGTGTTCATGCTGAGGAAGCCTGCAGGGCTAACGCTGTTGCCACCTGCAGCCAAAATTTCTTCATCAACTTTCTGAAGGGCGCAGCTGCTTCACAAGTCGTTCAGCTGATCTTTTGCAAAAGCAAGGCGGAAAGAGTTAAAAGTGTGTTGCTTTCCCTAATGCAAAGGTCAAAACCAAACCATCCCTTCTCGCTCTTACACAGAAATCCCCCTTCTAAAGCTTTTCTAATGTTTCAGCCTCAGATGCCGGCTGCTGTGCTTTTAAGACATTTTAGCACATCTCTGGAAATGTTTAAAGTATGCAGAGAAATTAATGACCCCTGTTTCCCTGACCACTGTCTCTCAAATAACCACAGAACCGTTGCAGTCTGTGCTTGCATGTGCTCTCCAGCTAGGGTCTGTCGGTTGTGTTTGTTGTGAGAGTCACGTTGCTTTAGGAATTTTTACGCCAGCATTTAGTAAATGGCAATATAAAACAAGCTCACTTAAGAATACAAGTGAACATTGTTCGCACACACACACACACATTTTGATTCTCTGTTGAGCAGACTTGGAATGAAAAGGTTTTGAAAGGAAGTTTTCTTCAGTGAGAAGAAAACTTCGATACACATCGCAAGTGAGAAACTAGTTAAAATCCTATTACTGTCTCTCATTTCCTGTTAGCTTCAGAGATAAAGATTGTGCTTCCAATATGGCCTTTATATATCCCAGATTTTTTATGGAAGTATAAATTATAGTTTAAATTCAAAGAAGCAAAGAAATACGGGCTCTGTATTTTCCACTGAAGTCTGTGGGAATTACTTTGCTAAAGGTGCTGCAGCACTTCTTTCAGTCAGGCCTTTTGTCTGCAGATGGAGTATTATATTTCCATTTGCAAAGTATGGGTCATTTATTTCGTCTTTGCGTGCAACTTCTGCTGCTGTCTATGGGAAATGTGGGAGCTGATCAAGGACAGGATGCCCACGTAAACTAATATACTAGAACGATTTGTTAAGCGTGACAGCCTACTGCTGGTGAAAACATCAGTTTCCAGTGTTTGCTCTTTTCTCTCGCCTCATGAAAAAGCATGGAGTGAAGCATGAGCATTTAAAGAGAAATATGGAAATTAATTAAGGGATGTCAGTCTGATGCTGAATGCCTTGATCCTGCTCAGATTTAAGCCAATGCAAATTTTGCTGTTAACTTCAAAGTGATATCTGTGACATCATTCATTGATCATGAGAGTTACTTCATATATAATCAAATAATCATATCAAGGGCTCAGTCCTGCAAGCTGCTAAAAAACTGTTGCGCATTGAAGACTTTCTGTTTGCAGAAATATGTTCAAAGAAAGAGGCTTGTACAAAGTATAGAAAAATGTGCAGAGGGATCAGTGCTGTTGGAAATCTCAGTGCCCATATGGGAAGAAAAAAAAACCCCAAACCACTCTTGATGACTGTGGTGGAGAGGAGGCATTGCCTGGCGTTGAAATGTCATCCAGTGCATTCAAATGACATGCACAATAGCCACTTAAAAGATTTTCATTTCCTTCTAATGCCAACCAGTCGGAGCAGTTTTCTCAAGAGCTCTTAACAGTGGAGCTTAAAACACAGAGAGCAGGGCTAACCATGAATTTCAGCCAGGAACGTGGCAATTTGGGTAGCAATACTAATAAAGCAGAAGGGTGGTCACAAATTCTGAAATAGATCCTGCTGGACAGAGCCCCAGATTGTAAGGTAGAATTCTGGCTCTGCTGACATGGGTGGGAAGCCTTTTGTTGACTTCTATGAAACCAGATTTTGCTGCTGTAGTCACTGGCTTCTCATTTAGGTGTGTGGCATGTGTACACTTAATGCATTTTTTTTTTCCTTCAGATTCCTAAAATATAAGGCTTCATGTATTGGTATAATAGTTTCAAACAATTAATGGTAAAATTAAAAGGGGTAAAATATCCATACTTTTGGTTTTGCACTTCTAATTTCAGATTCGTATCATCCATAAATGTCAATGGGGAAAAAGACATCAAATAAAAAAGAAACAAAACGTCTGCCACATCCAGTTTGGCTGAGGCATTGCATTAGATAGTATTTCAGTACTGAACTTGCAAATATGTGAAATATGAGATTATGATAATAAATATTTAGCCATATTCTTGGTTATGTTTTTTTAAAGGTTAACAGTTTCATACTGAATGAAAAGCAAACAAACAGTGGTGAATTAAGAAGTTAAAACTGCATTCTCTGTGCATGCCCCCTGTGATAATACTTCCTTACATGACTATGCAATAAAAATCCTTTCCAGTATACGCATCAGAAAAAGAAAAAGCCTTCCATAAAAGTACAAGTTGCACAGAAAACGGAAAAATTATGTGGAACTCTGTTTCATGCGAGAGAAAACAGTAGTCTGGCATTGTTAAATTAGGATTAGTTATAAAATAGTTCACCTACCTATAATTTCAGTTTAAAAGATCATTTTTAATGCTTTCACTTTTGTTGCACTACAGGTGTTATTTTGTTCTGCCACTGATTAACCATAGTCCTCAGATCCCGAGGGCCAGATTTATGGTTGACTGCGTTACGGTAGCTGGCCTGAACTCAGCTTAGCATCTCACCCGCCAGGTCTTTTCCATCGTGCAGTTTCTCTGTGAGCTGAGAACTAAATTCTGTGTTGTGTTTCAAATTGTTCCAGAGGCTTAGACCAGTCGCTGATCTTACTTCTGCTTCAAGCTTGTGTCCCTTGAACGGAGCTGCGAGTTTGGAAGCTGGGCTGTCACATTGCTGGCCATTTCCCAGTTTCTGGAAGTTAGCAGACATGCAGTGTTTCTCAGACTTTTTGAAAATGGATCCTCCCTTTGGCTCATTTGTGTAAATGTTTAATTGCCTTAACGCTGTGCCCTGTGCTGCCAACTTTTCAGTTCCTCTGGAAGAGGGGGAGTGCAAAGTTGCTGTAATTACTGGCTGCAGGAGTTCTCCATCATAGAGAAAACGTGCTACTGCCAGCAAATGTAAGCAGTTAAAAGTTCCTTCAAGACAGTGGATGTTTGCAGTTGGTAATTATAGCTGCTTCTCACTCTCTCAACTTAAAAGAAGTGCATTTGCCAACATTTAACACTGCTTTTTCTTCCATTTCCCGATTCTCTATAAACTTGTTGGAAAACATTCCTCTACTGCATAATCCAGCCAGTGGAGTAGGATCCCTCCTATTAAGAGCTTTCACTTTTGGCAAATCCTGGGGAAATTATTGTGCAAAGATGGATACAAACATGGCTGGTGTGATCAACCGTAGCACATTTGAACTAGCCTAACGATCCTGCCCTGTGCCTACTGCAGGTTTGTCTTTGCCAGTAAAAATTCTCAGTACTTGGCATCAGGCAGCACACCTACGACTCCTGCTCTCCACGGGGACTGGAGAAACAACTTGGGTCGCTTTCACCCCGAAGTCATTTGAACTGCAAGCCCTCATCTGTCATGAATATTCTCTTTTGTATACAGAAAGTTTTATAATAAATTTTTCTCTTTGTGTGAAGACACACCACATATCTTTGGTTCAGAAAAAATTAAGGTAAATGTTTTTATAAAAAATTCTTAGTGGCTTAGGAAAGATTAAACTCAGAAAACTCAGCAAAGAAAAATTAAGTGTTCTTATTTATTCAGATTTTTCAGATCTGTAAAATCTCTCGTTAATCCTGACAACATATCTGCTTAACACTGGCAAGAATATTAGCTTTGCATTTCAGATTTTCACTTGGTTATTTTTAGTCCTCGGGAAGCCTGGGAAATAAGAAATACAACCGCTTTGAACAGTCTGAAAGAGCCAACTCTAGCAGGGCCTCTGAATCTGATTAGATAAAACAACAAAGAGGTTCTGTTAGGGCAGAGGCAGGAAGAACTAAGGTGGGTGGCAATATCTGTCATAACTCAGGGGAAATGTAGCCTCAAAGCACTCAAAAGTGGGTGAAAAAATAACATAAGCAATAGACAACTTTCCCACATCTTAGGTCACTCTCCAAATGCAGTTTGAAGAATTTTCTCTGCGCTCAACTTTTTTTTTTTTTTGTATTTTTAAAGTACAATAAACAGCACATGCATGTGTGTTTATCTTAAAAAGCTAATTTAGGGGAACATCATTTCTCTGCAGATAAGTATCCGAAAAAGAGCAGTATGGCAAGTGCGATTACATTTGTCGGTGCAGAAACAGCGTAAGGTCTTAAGTGGTAGATTTGCAATTTTCAACATTTTCCTCTGAAAGTAAGGTAGCTTTAGGATTGCCGCAGGAGATTTCTCCCTAAAATATAGCTAGTCATAACATCATATTTTATCCTACTGGCTGAAAAAGGATCAAACTGTTGTGTTTAGTGCAACTGGGAGGTCTTCAGGTTTTTTGGGGGATGATTTAAAAATGATCTGTTATTGGAGTGGTGGGAACCTGGAACACCCACTTGGCCAAGGATCGTGCTTCCCTACTTTCAATGCGGGATGCTTATTTTGGGTTGGAGTCTCTGCTGAAATGAAGAGGTAGAAAGAAAGATTCATGCATCTTCTCAGGAAAATCAGTCAAAGTGTTTTGAAAGTTGCTACGCATCCACAATGCTGAGATTTGTCTCTATTAGAGGCCGGGAGTGTTACCTGTTTGAAGCCCGCCACTAAGTGTGCCCCACACCAGTGATGGCTACAGCCGAGGAACATGGTGCTTGTTCCTCGTATGGAGGTGTATGAGAACAGTCCCTCCAGCCTGTTCTTTGTCTGCATGGCATTTTTCCAGTAACTCTAGGTCTGTCTTCCCTGGGACAGACGTGGGGCATAGCAGCAGGTGCATACATGTATGATAACTAATGCTAATCCGATACCAGTTTTCATTGCTCCCCGGGTTCAGCCCCGCCATGCCGGGCGGAGGGCATTCAGCATGCTTGCATGGCTCTTTGCACTGAAATGGAGCAGCAGAGCTGTAAGCACCAGAGCTCAAGCTTGATGGGCAGGGTGTACTCAACTCTTTGTGGCTTCTGGCAAAAGGCTTGTTGTAATTACGCTGCTGAGGTAGTAATTTCATTAAGCAGCTAGGTACTGGACAAGATTGTCTTCTGGCTTGGAAGGTCATTGCTTTGTTAATGGATCACTTGCTTTGCCGTACACTAGCCTATATATTTAGAAAGAAAATTTGGAATGACCATTAATTTATTTGCCAGGACTTTGATTTAGCTTTTTAACCAATAATATATTCCACAGTTTTCCTGACTTCATGTCTGCTATAAACAGTATTCCTGTGAACCAAGCGGCTTGTTAGTGGTATTTCTATGGCATTTTCAGCAGGCTAAAGGTAGTTACAGTGTACATTTGGACAGGAGAGCTGGAGTGTGAAATTTATCCCAATTACCTTTTTCCTCAAGCTCTTTTCTCATTAAAATTTCATCCTAAGTTAATCTGGTCCACATTTTTTATTTTCTTTGAAACTGTGCTGTGAGGTTCATTCTTAACATTCCTGCAGAGGGAATTGAGCATTAGGTCTTAAAAGCTGAGGAGGCAAAATCAGATCCTTGCCAGGAATCATTGCCTGTACAAGTTCTGCTTCCCCCAGCTGATCCATGGACTGCCCAGGCAAACATGTTTCTGTTTCCCAACAAATGGAAAAAAAGTAGATGGGCGCCTATGGATACCCTTTTTTGTCTTCGGCCAGTGAAGGAATAAACCCTGCCAGAACTCAGGTTCACATGTAATAACAAAAACGGTGGGATGTGTTAACCAGGATCGATGGGGGGACAGAGTGACTTACAAGTCTGTTCTCTGTGCAAAGCAAGTTCATGTGTTTGTCGATTTAATGTAGCTGTCTCACTCGTCATCCTCTCGCTCGTGGAGACGCAGGCCCCGGTCCCATGCTGTTTGTATAGATGCTGTTAGTACAGAGCCGGGGGATGGGGAAGTCAGAGAAATCTGAGGTCTCCTTCTCTACTGCCACTTCCCCAGCACTGCTTGGGGTCATTTCAGCTAGGTGCAGATCCCTCACCCGCAACATATTTATAGCACACTGCCTTGGTTGCCCTGTGCTGGCGGCGCTTGGCAGAGAGGTCTCATTCTCCACCAGGCGAAGCAACCTTTCTGGAGTCAGCACGTGTCCTCCCTTTTGGTTTTTTTTTCATACCTGGAAATAAAGATAATCTAAACTGATTTTCTGTGTACAGAAAACGAAAGCCAGCCAGATAGGTACTATGGAAGGGAAAACCTCAGCACTCTGAAACTCTCGAATGTGGACAGGCAGAAGATTTTTTTTTTCCCCCTGTAAACAGTGCTTTAGGCAGGGATACGACCTGTCATTACTTAGAGATTTCCAGCAGCCGAACATTTGGTGTCTGTCTGCCACCCACCTAGTACCAAAAATGCCACCAAGAGATCAGCTTGTTGAAGGACTGAAATGGTCCTTAAAGCTTAGCTTCGAAGGACTGTGGCACCTGCTTTCCTGTGTCTTCTCTTTCTCTCCATATCTACCCCACTAATCGCCTATTAGCTCCTAAGGTACCAGAAATAAACACCAGCAGCCCCAAGGTTCAGACAGCGTGTATTAAGACCTGTGAAAACTGCCTTTCGCAAGCATTTGTCTGGAAAATAATACCTAGCTTAAGGATTTAAAACCTAGTGAGGTTCTTTGTTGTTTCAGGCTTCTGGGGAGTGGTCATTTTCTTAATGTGATAAGAAACTGAAATGCTTTCAAAGAAAAGACACTTAGATGTGTGGCCTGCGTGGATTAGTAAGACTGGAAGCTGCTGTTCCATGAATCCCTTAGTTACAACAAACCTTCCCTGGAGACCTGCTATGTTTACTTAATAGAATATTAAGCTACGATTTTTACGTGTATACTAAAGGTATTTAGGTGTCACTGTTTTCTTGCAGTGTAATAATATTTGACTTGATTTAATTTAAGTTTGGATAAGCTTGGGCTTTTTGTTAATTTCCTCCACTCTGAAGGATAAAATAGCCTGGTGCGAAAGCCTTTTAAGATTCAACAATGTTGTTTAAGCTTGGCATCTGCAACTAATAATAAAGACTATGCAACTTTGAATGAAAAAAAATGTCTAATTATAATGGCAACGGGAAGATGGTTGACTCATCTTCAGTAGTTTGGATTACATGTGTGGGATTGTGTTTTGGATGGAGCACTCCAGAATAGCAACACTCCATCAAAAACACAGTCATGCACCTGTACTCCAAATGGCTGAATAAGGCAAAACACATGTCATCCGAACACTGTGAATCAAATTAAAAAAAGAAAAGAAAAGAAAAGAAAAGAAAAGAAAAGAAAAGAAAAGAAAAGAAAAGAAAAGAAAAGAAAAGAAAAGAAAAGAAAGCTGGAAGAGAAATAAAGACAAGTACCATAACATTGGTGTGTGTGAAGACTTGTTTCTCTAAAGCTTCCTGAGTGATTTATTTATCGCTAAACCTCTGTTCGCAAGCCATGTTTGATTTTGCTTGATGCTGATATAGACATTGCAACTGGATCTTATGGAAAGGGCTGCCAGCAACTGTTTGATCCTGATAAATTGCAATAACAGGCACAATTTACAATGAGAAGCTATTGCTGCTTCTGGCCCTAATGTGTGATGAGGTTTAAAACATGGTGGGCCAAAATTCTCCTTACCACTTACAGAAGAGCCTGAGAGCGTCATTGAGCAGAAGACAATTACAACCACAGCAAGAGCCAGGCCCAATTTTATATCAAAGGTGAGCGTGTGTGTGTATGTGTATCTGCCTGCATTTGGAGAGAAAGAGATGTTGTGGGGAAGAGAAGTACAAGAAAAGCGTATAATCCACATGTTTGGAAACTTGTGTGTTAACTGAGCAGCCCATTCCCCCGGTTCCTTCTACATGTGCACACACACCAACACACACACACACACAACATTTATGCCTGCAACGCATATGTGTGGTGAATACTGAAGTATTTGCTTTGGAAAGTTAATTGATGACTGGCTGCTTATTTGATCTTCACAGTGTCGAGTTCAAAATGTAATAAGCGATAAAAAACACCCAATAGTTGGACATGGAAAGAGGTGCAAATTCAGAAGGGGATGTGAAGTGATATGAATTAGACCCCCCTGCGTATTTTCTTTGCAGTAGCATTCCCAGACACCTGCCCCTGATTTCAGAAATGTATACAAGCCACAGTCCACACCCAGGAGAGTAAAGCCAGATTTCTTGAGATATTTCATTGCCTAGAAGCTTTTGATAATCCCCTCAGATGCTTTTTTGCCTTTTTAGGGGACTTTGAATCTAATCAGATTAACATACGCATTCTTACTGATGTGCCAAGTTAGCGGTCCTGGAGGCCAATGTTAATAATCCAAAAAAGATACATATTAAAGCATGAAGTGGAGTGAAAGCGATGTTGCAGGAGAAAGAGGAACAAGAAAAAGGTCTCAACTACATGTTGTGCATTCTCTGAGCAGCTCATATTGCTGGTGCCTCCTGTAGGGAAGCGTACAGGGGCAGAAGAGACAAGTTCACTCACTTTTGTTAGTGAAATGTTGAGAGAGGCTTCAGAAACTCTCTAGGAGTAGTGGTGACATTCAGTGGCTCTGATGGATTGTTTACTAGACTCCTGAAGGACTGTAATGCACCTCTCCTAACGCTGGATTCCTGCCTTCGGGAAGTGTGGAATGAACCAAGACTGTACCGTAGCTCTTGCCCAACCTCATCTTCTGTTAGTCATCTCATCCAGCTGCTGTCAGGCTCACATGGGACATGTCCAGAGGGGATCAGGAGAAGTTTTCCTCTACTCACAGCATGATTCTCTCTCGCCCCAACATCTATACACACTTGCACGTGAACAGCAGAAGCTGCCCCCAGTTCTCCTATATCCACAAACCCAATTTGTCCATGTCCTCTGCCTTCTGTAGCCTTTGACAAATAAGCTCTGCCATTCCTTTGCTTCTTCCCTCTCGTTTCCCATTTAAACACATATATATATTCCACTACCCATTCCTCTTAAATCTAAGGCAAAGTCTTAGAGAAGGACTGAGTATGAAATACAGGTCTTGAATGCAAAGGGGACAGGATTTGAGGACAAAAGAGATACATGTTTCTGGAATTCTAAATATAGACAAATGTTTAATGTCAGAATCTATGGTCTCTGTGTGAAGGGGCAAACTACCCGAGAAAAAGAAGCTAAGAATCATTGCTTACGAGGTACCCATTTATATTAACTGTTCTGCAAGAAACTTGGGTGCCAAGAATTAGGTTGGATAATTCCAGGCCAGGTTCCAAGATTATACATCTACCAAGGAGGCATATATTAGAAACTGGAATTAGACATGACAAGTCAATCATAGGAGAAAAAGAGTTGAAGTCAAAATTTTCTGAAAAAGGGATTGGCCTGAAATTAGATTAATGGTTGCAAAAAGTGGCCTGAATATTCAAAATGAGGGCACCCTATGGGAAATTCCTTAAATGAGTCTGTTTTTTCTGAGCATGGCTGCTCAAATTGCCAAAAATTAGCAGAATTTACAGGGTTTTTTTCTCAGTTGGTCCCACAGTGGAAGAAGAAGCATGACTGTAATTTCCCTACACTTTTGGGGAGTGTAAGTGACGTATCCATAGCTCGGTGGGTTCCTGGAGTATACAGGGTGAAGGTGACTACACATCATGTAGTCTGATCTCCTGTCCATTGGAAATATTGTGGTACTGGGACTGGTGACTTGTTTGACCATGACCTACCTTCTAGGAAAGCAACCGTAAAGACATTGCTTCCGCTAGTAACCGGTTCCAGTCAATAATAGATTGCTCCTTTTCTTAAAAACCCACCTAGTTCATCACTTAAATGTGTTTGGCTTGAGCCTTCCACTTCTGAGACCATCCTCTGCTAGATTAAAGAGCCCTGGAGTGCACTCTATTTCGTCTCTGTGAAAGTACTAATACACTGAAGCCAAACCATTCTTAATCTTCTTCTTGACCAGTTGTGACTTGAGGCAAGTAGACTTGCTCCATACAACCATGGGAAGGCACTCGTTTCATTTTAAACCAGCCTCTGTGATAATACAACAGTGGGATGTGCAAATCACTGGAGTTTACCCTTCCACCTGCTTGCACGGACTCTAGCCAGCAAACACAAGCGATGAGAAAGCTAACGACCAGAGACAGCAGAGCTGACCACTTGCAGTCCCCCTGTATGTCAGGCTTCAGCTGAGCCGACATTGCCACAGGGGTGTTGTAGGTTTTAAGAGAGAGGTTTCCGCGTGTCCCTTGTGCCTTCTCTAGGCAGCAAAGTACCTCGCATAGTTCAGATTTCGTCGTGAGCCGTGTTTACCGAGTTGTCAGAGATAAGCCTGGCTCTGGAGGCAAATGTTAGCATGGGGAACAGAAATGCCAGCAGTGAGCACATATGGCACTGTTTGTACTCTTAAGTTTGAAAGAACTAAACAAGTTAACAAATACAGATGTTTAAAATCAGTAAGAGTGTTTAATGAAAACAAACAAAATACTGTAGTCTATAAAGGAAAACCTGTTTTTCTTTTGCTCCTTTTGACCAGCTGGGATTAGTGTTTTTCTGAGCCTATACCCTCCTTTGACATATGGGACGTTTTTGAGGGATGTTAGTCCCAGCAGATGCTGGGTGGCGCTTGGGTGGATGCCTCTGATTTTTAGTTAGTTAATAAATCAGCTTTTACAACCATGTGTATCCTATGATTTAACACATGCGTAAAAATAATACTGGATTAGGAAGAACAAACTGTTTCACTGCAAAGGATATTTTATTTCTTAGCAATATTGCATACAATATGAGCTTTTCTGTAACATAAACAAAGGATTCATGCTATTTTTTCATTTAGCCATTGCCCTTCATCCCCATGGGTCAAATTGTACTCAGAATTGCATTAGGACAAATGCAGAGTACCTCCACTGAGCTCAGTAAAACTATTTCCATTCACTTCAAAGGGTGCTGCTTCAAACCTCATGCAGCCTGCTTTTCACAGGCATCGGCAGCCACTTCCTGCCTAGCAAACTGCTTAAGTGACGTTCCCTCAATTAAAATGTCTCATGTAATGCTTTACCTAATCAGAAGGTTAAATAGTGTCACATTGCTTTCCTACAAAAATCTTATTCCTATGTGTCCTGCTCTTGTTTTTGCAAGGAAAACTTTCTTTTTAATCTTAAAGCTCCTACTTCAGATATGCGCTAAGCTACTAGCACACATGACATCATCCTTGGCTTCAGCCTTTGAAAGTGAAATGGTACTTAAAAATATGAAATTCTGGTAGCAATGTCACACCCGAAGTTGAAGTTTAAAACAAAACTGACAATAAAATCAACTGCCAGGAAACAGACTATTTTTTAAATTAGACATCTATCATGTCAGCTTTGGGTTAATCTCTGGAGCCAGCTCAAGGATGGATGAGGTAATATTTGCACATGTTATGGATAAGATAGAATGAAAATGGATTTTTTTTTTTTTTTTGGCTAAAGTGCTACAAAGATTATGAGCCTGATGGTTGGAATCACTATGAGCTGTGATTGAGGGGTTATGTGTGAAGCAGCAGATTAGAGTAGTTTTAATATGTTGCATGATGGTCTCTGAAAGTCCCAGGCTACGTACAAAGTGTTGTGAGTAGGGGCACTTGCAGGAGGTAGGAAGATAAGTGATAAGTGGAGGGTTGACATAATTCTGGAAAAAGCTCTCAGAGCCAACACATTTAGTGGATAAGTTTAAGGACTTCATCTCGTTGCTTTAGCTATGAGTGCTAGAGATTGAGGCTTAACAGAGAGTCAGGACTTGGTGACAGAGCCAGCTAAAAGATGGCTGGACGTAAGTTATAATGCATAAAAGAAAATGAAACATTGAATCATAACCTGTTATAATAGCAACTGCTTTTGCTATTACAGAAACTATCTGAGAATTTGTTTTTGTCTGTGTTAATAGTATTTAAAACACACGCGAATTACGGCTGGGGAAGGGATTCCATTAATTCCTGGGTTTTGTGCTTTTTGTGAAAGCTTTTCTTAGCCTTTGTCCACGCTGTTCTCTAAAGCATATTCCTGGCAAAGGCCAACATTTGCTCAGCGTTTGCACCAAACTGCCTGTGAAAGGTTGACACGTCCAGAAACTCTCAGAGGCACGGCTTAGAAAGTGTGGGTCTCAGGTGGCTTCAATCTATCTTGTTCTCCTTTTTCGATGGCCTCAGTGGTCTTCTGCATAATCTTGTCAGTTCTGGAGACCCAGTTAAGTTAAATCAGTCCTTTCCAAGAACCTGCCCAGGGTCCATGCTGCAGCCTTGTCCGTAGTGAACAGCTATGAATTGCTGGTCCTTTGATTTGTTTCTCCACACCACTGGAGCTGCTTTGGACCTTCTAGAAGTGTGCAGGAGCAGAGGCAGAAGAGGACTACAGGGTAAGGCTCCACCTGCCCACAGGCAGTGAAATGAATTTTCTTGCACCTTTTGTGCCCGTTTCCCTTGTGTCCTCTGCTGGAAGAGGACTGAAGGATGTACAAGGGGCAGGGAGAAAAATGTGCATTTCCTCAGGAATGTGAGGGCCAGGAAAAAAGTGAGATGTTGCATTGGTCTTTGAATCAGAGAAGAGGTCTGTCCCACAGCCGTCTCCGTTCCTCTTCAGAGATATGCAGACAAGGGGCAGGTTTCAGTCAGTAACATCAGGTTTACGAGTGTAAGAGCTGAAGTTTCTCCCAGGTATTTTGGCCGTGGGCAGCAGTGAGTTTGTTACAGTCTTCTGGAAACACCACAGTCAGGGAAGCTGCTGTCTATGCACAAGTGGCCATTACATATCCAAACATAGTATTTCTATGGGTAGTGTTGTGTGCTTGTCCGTGAAAGATGTATCTGATGCTGCAATATACGGCTCAAACCACGTCAGAACAATGGAAACATTGACTTTCTTGTACGTCCCACCCTACTACCTTTATTTCCACCTGACAACTGTAAAGAAATTGGACGAGTCTGCTTTTAGAGCTATACTTGTAAGGTTATCGTCATCGTTACAAGAGATTGTCAAAAATCCCCAAACAAACCATCAAGGAAAAACAAGAGTTAGCCCAGACAACAGCATGACCAAAGCCCACATTTTAATGTCAAGAATATTAATTCTAAAATTTATAGATCTGCTCTCCAGCTGAGCAGTGCGTCTGAAAAGTGATTAGCTGTGTTTAGGGCAAGGACATTGTGCTGCCTAAAAATGCCAGAGGATGCTCAGGTGAGAACCAGCAAAAGGTGAAGGGACTTAATGCCAGCCTCAGCTGCGGATGTGACTCAACCAAAGAGCTCAGCTTTCCCCAAAGAGCACACTGAAACTTTTTATAGGACCACACAGAACAGGACACAACACAGAGCATTTTCACAGCCAGCTGCTACTCTGCAAATGGGTAGAGAAGTAAAATCATAAATAAAAATAATCAGTGGTTGTGAAGGGTTTGGATTTTTCAATAGATTATAAAACAAGTACAAAATATTCACTACTTCCAAAAGAGAGTCACTGGAGAAAATGTGAAGTAACCATGACTGGGATTGGGAAGGAATGGAAGTGAAAAGGTTTAAAAAAAATTACACTTCTCTATTTTTTATTTCCCTAAGAGGCTCGGGGTTTTTTCTGCATTCATTTTGACTTGTGGAAAGCTGTTTGCATGTTATTTACGCTGTATACCTCTCTGTGAAGAAAGTTATATAACATATATGTTAGTCTATGCAGGTGTTTATAACTGTAAATGTTACTTTTGTAGTTTGCCAAATGGAAAATACACCCAACGGCATCTTCTTGAACATGTAAATAAACTGTTTTCCAGAGCAGCCATCAAGCACATCATGAAAGGAAATGGCAGAGCAATTCCACTGACAATAACATGAGAATTATTATGAACCAGATGTGAAACAATACAAATATTAGTGGAAAGAATACTTTCTGTCTACCCGAGCATGACAAAGCTTCAGAAGACACGTTGATACTGATTGGATGTGCAATGAAAATAAGTGTGCGAAATAAGTGACTGGAACTGCAGGCTGAAATTCTTCTGGATGAGCTTGCAGGCAACATGTTATCGGTATGAACACCAACAAAATGCTGCCCATCCCTTCCACCGGGGCAGAGCTTTTCTTACAACTCTGGCATGCTCTCCATGGGGAAGGAGTGACAGCATCCCTCTCGGGAGGAAGAAGGCATCAAACCCACAGCTCTTTTCTGCTCCACAGCCACCGCTCTGTTACGGGTGCCTGTAGAGCCTGATCCTGAGGTGGCTTAGCAGGTTTATATCGCAGACATAGGGGACTCCATTTGGTGCTTCAACGTTTGGTGTCTGGCGCTGTTTGCAATGCCGCAGGGTGTCCCCCCGGAGCGGCTGGCTACCACTCTGGAAGGATGCTGATATACGGAGATGCAGGGACGTGGGGTGTGGTGGGTCGTGCACCGCATCTTCCAGCCCCTCAGGGATGTCTCAGACACGTTCAGGGCATTTTGAAGGGCACCAGGACCTATTTTTGTGCAGCTGAATCATGCCCTAGGTGTTTCATACACCAGTAAGATGCTGCCAGCTTCGATGTGAATACGAATGGCAGCGCTGCACTATGGCTGAAGGTTGAAAATAGTGTAACCCTGGCATTTCAGAAACAGAAGATAAGGTTTTGCTCTGGAATTTACCAGAGTACCAGTGCTAACATGTAAATTATGCAGAATAATCATATTTTATCTATTTAACTAAGGTTAGACCTCTTCCTTATCAGCAAATGAAGTAATTACCAACTGACCAGGTTTCTGTTGAGACTGGGTGAGGGCAAACTGATACGATTATAATCTGACACTTTTTTTTTTCACCACTGATCCTTCATGTGAGAACTTCAACAGCCCATCTGGCCTCAGTTGGTGGTTTTCTAACTTGCCAGCTTTACTTCAGCGTATTGTGATAATATTATTTCAAAATAGCCACATTATCAAGTATCTTTCAAAATGTGAAATGTTTATAAAAATATATATCCCTGTTTCAGCTTATACAATCCCTGCCATCCTTTACCTACCAGAACTGTGTCATGCGAGCTTTTATTCTGTTATTAAAAGGGAGATGTAAAGTCATGTGGCCATCCTATCACAAGCTTCTGCCAGCTGTAAACCTCATCACAGTTCCTGTAAAGTACATTTCCACAGATCAAGTTACTGCCAGGGAAGACTTTAACAATCTTCTACCCTACTTTCAACCAGCAACAATTAGTATTAGCAAATGGTCCAGGCCACTGCCTGGAATCACATATGATTTCTATTCAAGAAAGACAAACTTTTATTCAAACCAGACCCATAAGCTAAACACATGAGTTTCCCTGCTTAAAATAATGAATCTGAAGTAGTTTCTATCATTCATTTTAAAAATCACTCTCACATTTGAAATCAAGTTGGCTATTTTCCCTTGTCTGTATTAGCCATCTGGTAAGGGTGACTTTTCTAACACTGGTGTCTAGGGCTAGGATTTATTCTTTTAAAAAAAAAAAATCTTCCCCTTCCCACCTTATTTTTTTCATTTTTGGAGCTTGTCCTTGTAATACAGGCAAAACTCATCCTATCTTTGAAAACAGAGAAAAAATCCCACACATGGCATAACTTCCTCTATAAGATTCTTAATATATTTTACAGTCAAAATGTAGTTTTGTATGTGATGATTTAAGAAGGCACACACATGCTTTCAGGTCATTAAAGTGCATTGTAAAAATAATAGAGACACAAAGGGCTTATTCTCAAGAAACGATGCACACCCTCTTCTCCATGGAATATTGAAGATCTGTTTCATTTTTCAGTATAAGGCAAGTTCAAGATGCTATTTCCTTACCACATACCTCAGCGGTGCATGACCCCAGAAATAAAAAGTGAGGGGATTTATATGCAAAAGAAAAATCTTGGCACTTCTTAACATTTTGCTCCTCTTCCTAAATAAAAGACCTTCAGAACAAATCCTCTTACTGCTGTTGCAAGGGGGTTGCTCTGTTGGACAGCACGCGCCTTATTCTCTATGGATGCTGGGCTGAGCGGGCCAGGGAGTTTGTTAGATGCTGCTTTGTAACAGGCACTAGTGAAACAACGTGTAGTTAAAACCGGCCTTTATCCATACCCTATGACTGACTGTCCACAGTGGGGATGAATATCAAGCACACACGTAACAACAAACTGTTGCTAATCCAAAAACTGGTAAAAACACAGAGGGTGAGCCTGTGAGGTAGGAGGCACCTAGAAGACAAACCTGAACCCCATATGTGGTGGAAAAACATGGCATCACCCAGGAAGTTTCCAGTGAAAAGGACTCCCACTGATTTTGCTCGAGGATTGCCGTGGCCCAAAGCTGTGTTAAAAGCAGCCAAGTAAAAGAACAGGCTGCAAGTCGCTGTATGCAGACATCTGCAACTGGGTGACGTTCAAGATGCCCAAGATTGCTACTGACAATCTTTTCTCTGTTGTTGTTGCATGGAAGTGAGAGCCTGATGAAAACCCCAAAGGCTCAGCCTTTTCATAGGAACGCAGTCCACCCTGTGACATTACAGCCACCAGCTTAAGGCTGGTACTTTGCAGAGCCAAGCTTCAGTCCACATCATGAATGACTATCTGGAGGAAACTCCTCCTCCCTATTGAACAGAAGAGAAACATATAGCTATGAAAGGGAGAAGTGACAAAAGGAGGTCACCGAGAGGAAACCGAGATGTTTATGTAGCTGTGGAAGAGAGATGGTATGCGTGTTATTGATGCACTAACTCTAACAGAATTGGAAGTAAAATCCAAAAGCCAGTTCCATCAGAACATTTTTCCAATTAAATATAGCCCAAGACCTCTTACCAGGTACATTTTGGCAGAAGGAGGCTGGCTGTATTTTACCACCTCCTTTAAAAATATAAAATGTCTTGATACACAGAAACAGGGCTCAATAAATTGCCTCTCCACAACAGCGTAACACGCACAGTATTTCTGATAGTGGTTGGTCTTGGTTTACCGTCTGTCCTTGCAACGGTTCAGGTCTGCCCTCTGTGAAGCTGTTGGTTCCCCCTGGGTGTATGAATGGGAAAAAATTCAGCTTTTACCACAAAATCACCTCTGCCTGTATTCCTGCCCTGTTAACAGCAGATCAGCAAGACAAATTCTATGTTGTATGATAATCCAAGAAAGCAGAGCATAATGAAATTTGGTAACAGCAGTTCCCGAAGGCATTCCTGGAAGTGCAGCAGCCTGTGAAGACAGGTAGCCCTTAGCTCAGGTGAGGTCCTGTGCTGTGTGTGCGAAGGAGTCTATGACAGTCCTCTGCATGAGTATCAACACAGCAGCTTCCACGTGTCCCACTGCTTGTCCAGGCTGCCTGGTGATGCCTCCCACTATGCATCAACCAGCAGCAACCCTGGAATAAGGACAGCAGGAAAGGGCAGTCTGGGGCTCACAAGCACCAGTGTGGAGGGAGGAATAGCCCAGCGAGAGGACACTGAAGCCTCGGCTGGGGCATGGGGAAGGACATGATGGCCACCTCCATCCCGCCATGAAGGGTGTCTAGCACAGAGCCTCCAATGGCCATTCGTGTTTCCTGCTGGTGCAAAAATGGGCTCCTGTGCCACAGACTGGAGATAAGCAGCCAAAGGTTTCAGGCAGGAGGATGTCAGCTGGGTTTCTAGCTAAACGAGGACATCCCTCTACCATAGGTTTTTACACCTGCCCTTCTAATCTGAATAATAAAGCACTGCTGGAAATAACATTCACAACATTTTGATCAGTCAACGAGGCAAGGTTTGTAAGGGGAGGCAATATATTTTATTACACTAGTCTGAAAAAGCAGACAAGCTTTTAGCAGACAAACTCTTCCTCAGGTCAGTAAAGGCATGCCTAGAGAGCCATGAACGTTTTGGTTTTGTAATCACTTTTCCGGTAAAAAATGACCTAAGACGTAAGCAAAATTGAAAGCAAGCTGAAATTGCACAGTGCCCTGGAAAGCTTTTCTGTAACATTTATACCACTTACTGCATTTTGGGAATCTGAAATTAATCATAATTTTAAAATCTCTCAAGGATTCCTAATGATGTGAAGAACCATTAGCTCACCAATTAGCAAATACTCAAAAAGTGTTTAGAAACATTTAAAATATTTTTAAAAAGTGAAATAGTAAATAGACTTACTGTTCTTAGAGAGAGATGTGGTAAGACTAGGAAGGACAAGCACTTGCCACCAGCGCTCTTGAGGTACACAATGGTTCTTTATTGAGCTGCCATTGCTAGCTATGCCAGATTGTTTATTTATGATGATCTAGCCCACACATCCCTGCAGCAAGATGTTCGGCTGTTCTCCCCATTGATGCTGGCATTTCCAGCTCCAGAGCTGTCATGGATGCGAAGGGAGTTGAAGAAGATCCACACAGTGCACGCTCCTAGGGAGGACCCTTCTTCTCAGGCTGCGACTGCTGGTCCAGAGCATCAGTCCCACCTGCAAAGAGTTATCTTTGACACAGCAAATATATCTGCCCACATCCTCTCCTGTGCTCCACTCAGACCTGGGGCAAACACCATCACACACAACAGCCTGTTTTCAGGTGTAGCTGTCTAGACCATTTCCTTGTGTCTTTGGCTCAAGAGGAGCCTTTTCAGCGTGATTGCTGGAGCATGCACACAGAAAAAACACTGGGCTTTCTGAAAGCGACGCTTTGCAAGTTGAGGGTGCATTGCATGGGGTTCCCGAGAATTACGCATGAGGGTATTCCCACTAGAGTCCCCTTCATTTGTGCTTTGCTGGGATGTTAAGCCTTGCTGTTTCCTGCAGAGCGAGGGGTTTAACAGTCACCACCACCCTGGAGAAGCTGAGACTCAGCGTCCCTGCAGCTGGGGGCTGGCCCCCAGCAGGCCCCCCACAGCGGCCATCACCCCGCCTCAGGGCTGCCGCCCCGCATGTGAGTCAGCAGAGGGTGCTCCTGCAGCAAGGCAGCCCACTCCTCTGCCATACACCCCTACGTTAAGCAATATGCCAAATAGGAAGTATTGGTTTATAAATTATTAACCGCAGTCCTCCGACACACTAGCAGACTCACATCTGTGGACATTTTATGTAAAAGACAAGTAATGGGAGAAGGTGAGATCTTCAAAGTGTCTTGTAACCCAAGAAGGTCTGTACTGCATAAGCACAGGAGGCAGCAAGGGATTACAATAAGTTGTGTTTGGGCTACAGCGAGAGCCCCTGCTCTTCAGGCTGGTGTTTGATTCCTGGGGCCAGCAGTGCCTTTGTGAGCAGCAAGTTTCCTGATGGCAGCGCTGAAGGGAAACCCTGGAGGGAATATTTCAATTGCTCCCTCTCCTTTTGGGTGGGCAGGCCACGGCCGGGTGCTGAGTATTTGCTTGCACTGCCAGCTGCTGAAGGATGTATGGGGACGTGTGGGGATGTACAGGACGTACCATGGATGGGAGGAGGGCTGCAGCAGAGGGGTAGCACGGCTAAGGGTCGAGCACAGAAAGGGGTACCACCAGGAGGAGAGGGTGGATAAAAGCAGAAGAAAAAAGCAAAAGAATAAAGCGGGGAAATACTCCAGTGTCCCCAAGCACCTGCTGGCTTTGCCGCATTTTTCGTTTCGTACTGCGACTGCTTTTGTGGGCATTTTAAAAACTACGTGCGTGCCTTGTGTGTATGTGCAAAGACGGGGTTGTAGGGACACTTTGCGACAGGGATCTCCGAGCCTGCCATATGGATACTAGACTAGTTTGGTGACTTGGAAGTAACCCCACCTTGATGACCTGGAAGATTCGCTGTAGACAGCTGGATTCTAGGTACTTTGTCATCTCATTAAAGCCAGTTAATGCTCCAGATGGGTAATGAATGCTTCTTTCTGGATGACATTTTTCTACTTAGTTATTTGCTGGTGTCCAGGAGGTTGGGAGTTGAGGGAAACAAGATTTTTTTGTTTCTTAAATAATTTTTGCTATTAAAATTCTCACTCAGCATGTCCTCTTCTTGTCATGTTGAGAAAACCTAGTACAATTACCAAGCATTTGGGTGTAGGCAATAAAATAAAATAAAATAAAAGCATTTTTGTACTATCTCACACTGTTAGCTCCTGAGGGATACTCTCATAACAATGAGGATGGAAACGGACATAAATTAGGTTGTAACTACAGCTGACTAAATAATAGCCAGAGTTTTTGTCAAGTAAGTTGTTCAATTAATATTTTTGCCATCTTCAGCGGGAAGAAATTACTTGACCAACATAGTTATGTTTTTTTCTGCGATTAAAACAACTTTGATAAATATGGTCTCCTTTGCCTGGAGTGACTGGCTGGCTTGCCTTCGTATTCTTTTCTTTTAACCACTTCCTTAAAATACACCTTTCCTAAATGGCTTATATGTCCTCTTTTCAAAGAGGCATTTACAGGTCAGAGGAAAAAAATTACCCAAACCAGCTTCCAGACCCTTATAATGAGCAAGGCTTATTCCCGGGCACTTTTATTTCCTCTTCTCTTGACCCATCTCTCCTATCAGGGGTGTATCTGCATGTTTTCTCTGTTTCTCCCTACAGGTAGACCTGTCTACTCCTCCTGGAGCCCCCTGACTTGAGGGGGATGTGGGGCGTGTGTGAGAAGATGCATCTGCCCGTGCAGACAGGGCCTGTAGTTGGAAAGCTATTTCAGTAGTGACCTTTTCTTCTGGTCTACGGTAGAGCCTCCAGCCAGCTATCAGTGCTCTGGGAACAGCAATAGCCACATGCACCGAAATTGAGGTAGGTCAGCACTGACGTGTAGCAGCGTATATCAGAAAAGTAGCTGCAAGTCAAAGAATATGTGATAGCTGGGTAAGAACAGGATTGTCTGGTGGATATGTGGAGGCTCAAGTCTGCTATATCCATTGCTGTTGACAGTCTTTATAAGTGCAGACTTTTTAAAAAAAGTAACAAGGTGTAACATCAGCTATCCATTAAACCAGGGACATTTCAGCCCCTGTTTATCTCTGAAATTCCTTGGATTATCTTCACCAGTGACACTATTAACTTGTCCTGCTTTCAAACAACTGCAAATCAGAGCATTTCCCCAGACCTAATTCCTCTGGATAGTTCATTATCCAAATGAGCCAGACTGTGTGAAGTGGCTTTTTGTTCCCTGGATTCATGGGATTAGCCAGGAGGATGTGTGCAGAGTTAGGAGAAAAAAAGCATTTTAAGCCTTTGCAAACATGTGACACCTTCAACTTGAGTCATTTCAGTTTTACCCCCACTTCCACAGGGGATCCAAGCAGACACTTGCAAAGACTGTAATTGTAACATTACAAAGTGAAAATGCAGATTTTGCATGCAGAAAACTTTTCTGTAGCAGAACAGCAATGCTGGGATAACCACACATGACACCTAAAAGTGTTTTTTCCTCCACGTTGTTAGAGTCAACCTTATCCCAGAGTATGCCCCCCACACAGGTGGAATTCAATGGCAAAATCCCCACGTACTCGCCAGGCTGGGGCCCTTGAAACCAAAACCTCTCAGTCTCTGCAGTATCCCCACTAAATCTGAGGACTGCTCACGTGCATCAAGGTTTGTTTAATGGACTACATTAAAGGACTACTATGTGTGCTCAACAAATTGCAGGATCAACCTGCCTGCCAAATGACTAATGTAGGGTGGCAGCTGCTTGACTTGGCGAAATTTAGAGCGTACTGAGAAAGGTTGCTTTGAAACGGCGATTCTGCCCTGGGGAGTCTTTGGGCTCTGACACACACGGCAGGAGATTAATATCGGGTGGCTGAAGGGGTTTCTGCCCCTGGCCATGTGCTCCGGCTGGCCGAAGGGGCTGGAGGGTACCACCACCACCAGCCTGCGGGCAGCTCCTGCCATGGCTTGGCTTTAGGCTTGCGGCATTGTGGGTGACTGAAATTCAGTCTAGCTTCAGACTGAAGTTTATGACTCTTTTGTCTTTCTGTTGAGCTCTTCCAGGATGGCTGATTTGTTTGCAGTTCAGGGCGTTGGGGGGAAATGAGGTTAACCCAAACCTAAAACATTCAGAGATATTTGGTGGGTAGCACAGGTAAAATCCTAAAACATCAGGGACACCTATAGGTCTGAGGACTTTTTTAAACTTTTTTTAAAAAATGAAATGGAAGGATATTTTGGAATGAAATCTCCTATTTTTGTTAGGAAAAATAAAAACATTTTTTATAAAATGTCACTGTGAATAGTTAGGGTTTGGGGTTTTTTTTAACATTTCCCAATCTATAAGCAATTTTTTAAAAGCAAAATGTGTTTCTAAACTATGCGCTCATAAACCTGGTGTGTTCATAAACCTGATGTCAGGTCCACATTTATGCAAAAAAAAAAAAAGAATCAACCAGCAAAATGAAATAAAACCCCCTTTTATTCTTTACTCTAAAGTAAAAACAATGCTGAAGAGCGTTTTGCTCTTCCTGTGACAAGTCCCTGATCCAGCTGCAAGCTTAACTACTTAACTTCTAGCATTAGGTATATGTGTAAACATAATGACATTATGTAGTTAAATTTCATCATGGAAACACGAAGTTAGGTCTTTGTCCACTGCTTTATCAGTGATGACCTGAAATCTTAGCTCAAGTCATAGATGGATTTTGCTTGATACCTGCTGTGAATAGTGCGTATCCAGTCTGTAACCTGAAAATGAAATTACATGACATTAAAGAAATAAGCAGTCAAATTACAGCCTGTTCATAGACTATTTGCAAATAAAAAAAAGAACAACTAAAATCAGTAACTAGACCATTGGCTATGGCTGCACCAAGGATTTTTAGTTTGCGTCTTTCTCTGCAGGGCTGGAAGGGGCAGGATAACTTGAAAAGCATAGAAGCCTGCATCAGAGGTTCATGAAAAATTCAAAGCCTGAGTTATATGGATTTTTGGGTTGAATTCATACCTATGGATTGATGGGAAAATATTATTTTGGTGTCACAACCATTTTTTGTAAAATTTCATTTCATGCTTATCTAGTCTAGAAGACAGTAACTGATATGGTTTTGAGTTTAATTCCATTCGGCTGTTGGTGAATTTTGTCTCCTGACAGTTGCAATTCTGAGTGTTTACATGCTTAACGTGAAATTGGCCATTTTACAAAAGACTTATACAAATCCTAGAATTCCTGGCTTGCAAATGGACTGGAATGAATTATGACCTTTTCCATAATAGCGTGTCATCCTAGTTGTTGTGTATAAAATTAACTAAAACCCTGAGTACAGGAAAATGCCTTCAGCCAACCCTTTTCTGCTACTAGGCTCTTTCTAAGAGATCATGTTGAATTAACTGTTTCAGCTCCTTGAACTGTCAAGAAATGTAGTGGCTGGCAAAGATCAACAGATTTTCTGATTAATACAAAAGCCTTGGCTTTATGAAACTGGGATCCTTTTGTTTTAGGAAAACAATAGGAAGGCTTCCATTCTTTTTTTTTGCATTTTTAATGGAAAGATTCTCCTGGGCTAAGCAGCTGATGCCTGTGCAGTTACATCATGGTCAGCAGAGCTCAACAAAGTGAAAGGAGTTGGGTCTATTCCAAGTATATTTATTCCTGGGGTGGTTATATGGAGTCTCCATACGTAGGAGAAGTGAGGGATCACCATGGAGCCTGTGTGACACAAATGAATATTTGGATTCTTGAGTCAAATCACAGAAGAAAATCCTGTATTTGCAGACAGATCAGAACTAAACAGGATGTTTAATAACTGAACAGCATTAGATGCACCAAATAGATGAAATCTGTATTCTGGGGAATAGTTCTTACCACAACAAGAGATTCTGTCTTTATTCCTTAGAGACTGAGGGGAAGAACTGGGGATTATGTATCACTTAAATGTGCCACACACATTGTCTCTGAACACTCTGGTAAAGAGAAAAGCGCTTTCTAAGGTCGTGGCTTCCCCTTGCTAAGTTGGATAGCTTTCAAGTAAAAAAAAAAGAATGAAAAATTAATAAAGGAGGGGAATTTTTACATGTTTCACATTACCTTTTTTTGTTAAGCTGGAGTATGATGTGTGGAAAAATTTTAAATCTTTAAGGCATCTTTTAATATTTTAGTTACCTGAAATATTAACTGATTTATTAGGTTCTATGATATTGGATCCAGGTCACTACAGGAAATACTCAGCTGCAGTGAGTCTCTACAAAAATATAGGTCAGACTATCCATATATCTTCTTATATTATTGGGAAATTGCTTCCCAGATAGCACTGTAAGTAGAAATGTGAGTTTTTTGCATCTCACCGTATCCCCAGTGGTCACACTGTGACTTCCTGCATATACTGTTCCAATGCTCCTCTGTCCTAGTCCATAAAAGAGCTCACTTCGTATTCCCTAGAATATCATGAAATATAGAGACAGCGATATTTTCCAATTTAGGAGCAGAGCATGTTGTGACATTCTAGAAAAAAGTAATGACCAAACCTCTTGGTTACACATTTGTGGAGCCTTATCATCTCAAAGGCAAAAGAGCTTCAAAAGCTGGGGTTAGATTGTAATCTTTTAATGGAAAAATACAAATATTTTTGAAAACACTGGGTATTAATTGTACTAACAGATTCCAACTTAACTTCTACTACAACTTTATGGATTTGTCAGAATTATTATACAAAACCAAATTGAACTATTTGCTCCAGACCCTTCTTCCATTTCATAGTATACACGCACACACATAAAAAGATGAAGAGGATGAGTAAAAAATCTGCAATGCCAGGGATAAAATGCTGTGAAGGTACAGGCAAGGCTCGCTGTTTAAGGTACTGGATTTTGGGACTCTGTTTATTTACCTTAGCCCTTCTCACGACATCTGACAAAAATATCTCTGGATGCTTCTCTCATTGTACTCAACAGAGGCTGGGGCTTTCTGCCCCGGTGTTGCAGCCAAAACTGAAGACCAGCAGCTGGATCCAGAGTCCTAGAGTTGAAAGCCCTATTGAAAGTCAGGTATTTTAGCTCAGGCTATTTGCAGCAGGTTGTTGTGTAATTTGCTCTCAACTAGGACACTTCCTGCCTGTCTTGGCCATACTGTAGAATAAAACATGGGAAAAAAAACACCTCTAGGAGTGAAAACCTAGAGGCCTAGGTTCAGTCAGCCTCACTTCCCTCTGAAACCCCTTTTTTAGTGTTTTGTATTGCATAGGATGCCCGAAGGTCTAGAGCCAGCCACAGGAAACCCTAAGCACTGGGGTTTACATGGAATTAGGCTGCCCAAAATCTGGACCATGGAGCTCTAGGCATCTCTTCCCTGTTAAGGATGTGTGGGGAAACTGTTTTTCCCCTGAATTATGAATTGAGTTCAAGGTCTTGATGTTTGTTTGCAAAACAAGTGAGGACCTGAGCTCAGATTTTCCAGAGGACTGGCTTAGTGGTCTGGGAGGGAAGACCATGGATGGCTGCCTGGCTTCACCTTGAAGGCCCTGGCAGTGACAGGGACTGTCTGTGTCCATGAAATAACCTATTACAAGAAAGGAGGACCATCTGCACCTGACCGATGAGCAGGGTGTGCATCCATGACCTGTTCTCTCCAACACACCCATCCTTTCCATGTACCTGAAAAGCAAAACACAAAAGGAGAAGCCCAAGCAAAACAAACCACTGCCATATACATGACTCTTGTCCAGACAACCAGCCATATATAACAGATACCACGCTAAGGAAAGAGGCTTCCATACGTGCATACTCTTGTGATGACCAAAGTTATGTGGAGTACAAAAGGTAAAGCAATTTTTCTGGCCTCCAAGTCCAGAGCCCCTGCATATTTGGGGATTTACTTTGCTCACACCCTTCAGGTGTGAGGGTGGCCCAGGAAATTTTGTGTTCCTGTTATATTTGCACACTGGGATGACCTGGTGCGTTGTTTACACATTGCTATCTGAAACACTTGTTTATACAGTTTTGGTCACCGTATCACAGGAAGAGGATATAATTTGTCTACTTCTAAAAGCACAGCATGCAGTAATCTGAAGAACAGTAGGTCTCAAGGAGACCTGGTGATAAGGAAATGTTATAGAAGCTACATTTTTTTTTTCTCAAAGGCAAAAGAAATCTTTGAAGTGGCCTTGTTTAATTACTCAAAATGATAAAAAAAATTAAACCACACATGACCTGGTCTACTACATTAAGCCCAAGTGTAGCTCCATAAAAAGAAGTAGGCATTGTAATGCCCAAGTTTTAGACATTACCTAATAAAGATATTAGGATTGGTGCTTATGCAGTGCAGTGCATGAGTCAAGTGCCTGAGAAAGGAAATCACAAAATCCAATAGGCTGAACTAGAGTCATAGAAGCTAAGAAATGGTGAAGACAGATGTGTATGTTAAAGACCCATCCTACTGTGGGACTTAGAATATTAACTCTGGACTCATTGAGACTTGTAGTCTTGAATGTCCTTTTGGACTTAGATACTCTGTCACTTTTTATGCAACATCTCCAGTTTAGTTATCCACTCCTTTGGGGCCACACCTTGTGGCCAAAGTGGTTCTTGATAACTTTGGAAACATTTCTATTTGTGAGAAGGTGATTCTGTGGTGCGCGTAGATTGGTGAAGTTTGGAGGATGCAGGGGTGACTGCATGTGTAATGTTCTCTTTTTATCCCATAATTTACTGGATTAACTCAGCATGTGAAACCACCTTGTCAAGCTGCTCAGTCCTTTGTCTTTACACCTTTCCTGTTTAAGGGTATGCTCTTCCAGTGGAAAAAAGCATCTGGTGTCCTTTATTCTTGGTGCTCTATCAGATGCTTTTTTTCTCTAAAAGCTCAAATGAGAGGACCAATACCTGTCCTTGAAGATCTTGCCTGGCTCGTTTCATCTGAACGTTCATTATTATGCCTCAACCGATAGAGCAGTGGTTACCTCATTTGGACAGGACAGAGTGGTGCTGCTTTGTACTGTGGCTAAGGAGAAATGCAAGCAAAAAGAGTTCGCCCACTTTTATTTAGGGCAATGGAAAGTTTGTGCATTTGGCAAATGCAGTTAGCCACTGGCTGAGTTGCCATTACTCATCGGTGCTCTGCACAGCATGGCTGGAACATCTCCAGTGACGGGATGTGTCTTCTGCACAGTGTCCAAGTCTCACACCCGCAAAGCAGCAACAGTCTTGCTCACCTTTCGTCTGGTGGAGAAGTGGATTCCAGCCTGGCCCCACGCTCGCTGAGTGAGCCTGCCAGAGGCCATACAGACCTTCTGGATGCAAGAGACTACCTCTCTGTCAATGCTGGCATGACCATTTGCAACACTTCCAAGCTAAGTGAGAACCTATGGCTGTTAATAAGGAACCTGTCCCTGCAGACTAGTTCTCCAGCATCAGACAGCTTTCTTTTCCAACCCATATATCTCCTTTAAAAAAGTTGCCTCTGAATCAGTCACCGAGAACATAAAAAGGTTATTTCTATCTCTGGATGGACATGTGATGAATTTTTATAGAAGAAAAGCCTCTGTTTTCTCTCGTTCACATTGCCAGTCTTCCTGCTGTTTTATTCCTCATGGAACAGAGCAGCTGTCAGGAACATGCATGTGTTTCACTGCAGTTGCATCCACAGTGACAATCAAAAATAATACAGGAGGGAGATAATTAACATATTACTACTTTTTTCTTTGTACTGTGCTGCTTACACATGTATTTACTAACATGCTGCTCTATCATGGCTCCCATTAGAGTTATAAAGTTTTCCTACATATGGGCTTTAAGCTTTTCTAAGCACAAATTTGACTTTTATTAGAGAAACTTGATGTAAGACAGTAATTTCAAAACTGACTTATTGCACACTTATTGGCTCAATTTGTGAAGTTTTATAAGATGCCATTATTTAATTCCCAGAGCCTGCTTACAGCTGCTGCTGCTCTTCCTGGAACACCTTTTTGCCTTGGCAAAATTGCATGCTACAACCCCCTCCAGTTGGTAAACACACAGACCATTGAGCGCTGAAACAAAAGTATTCTGTATGCTTCTGTAAGGGATCCTAATGCCTGCTTGAAGGGTTGAGTCAACACTTTCGAAAACCAGAGTTTTCTGTGCATGACCACGCAGGCAATGGGTTATCTCCGGAGCCAAGATTGCCTGCGGTGTGGTTGGGATGGCAAGTGCGGCTGGAAGCGTGGTGTGGTGCAGACATACTTAAGCTAGTTTTAAACAAGGTGGCTGAGGTACTGAGAGGAGGCCAGTGGCTGGGGCTGCAAAACCCAGCTGAGAGGCTGGCTAAGCTCACAGGCAGTCAGCCACCTTTCTCTCTGCACCGCCACGGCCACTTGCGCAGGTTGCAACACCTCCGAGCTTCTCAGCAGTAGGAGTCGGTGCTGCTGCTGCACAGAGGAAGAGGAGGAGGAGGAGGAGGACCAGGGGTGTGCTGCAGAAAGGCTCTGGCCAGCTGTCTCAGCAAGAGGCTTTGCCTCACGTCTTCACCTCAGGGACGGCAGCAGCCGGGCAGGACAGATGTCAGAGCTGTGGATGTTTTCTGCACCCCATGCAGCTCTCTGCAGCCATTACTGTGCCTATGCCGGTCCCTAGCCACAGGTCCGCAGGCTGGTGAGATTAAATAAAGCTAGTTCAAGCGTGTCCATGTTGTCTCCACTGGGGCTCCCAGGCAGACAGGGGTGAGGAACTGATGACTTTTAGTAAGGCTGGGGTGGAGTGGAGGGCACTGTGCTAGGTTGTAAACCAGTAGTAAGCAGATCCTCACTAGCCTTTCCATCCGACGTCCAAGTTTTCCCTTAGTATGGAGAGATTTTAAAACATCCTGTGATGTTTGTCCTGTATAACATCTCTTAAGGCTGGACTGCTCGTAAGAGGTCAGTTTACCCTCCCTAAGTGTTTGGTGAAGAGACCCAAAGCGGGCTGTGAAGAGGCTTAAATTTCTTTTAATTGCTATAATCTTGCAACATTCACAACAGGATCTTTAATTACTATCATCATAGGATTTTTTCTGGAATTGCTTCCTTTGAAGAACTGAGCAAGCATGGCCCAGCATTACACTGTTTTGGGCTGAGGGAGTTGATAAGGAAGGAGGAAATGTTAGTGGTTCTCTAAATCATTCTGGCAGTCGGTTGACATTGTCTTTAATCTGTTTCACCTATCTCTGAGGAACCTGCAACGACTGGTAGCTTGCTCTTGCTGTAACTGATTTTCTTTTCCATATGTCTCAGCATTCCTACATCTGGTGCAAGAAACCATAACAAAGCAAGCAAAACCATTACATTGCAAAAAACAAATGTGAAATGTTCTTGTGTGCGCTGTGTATGTGTGTATTTTAAAATGTGGCCATTTAGAGAGGTGTAAGAAGGCAGAAAACAGCCAGATTCATTTCAGCAGACATGAAGGGTCTGTGGAAGGGTGCCTTAGTTGGGAGGCTGGCCCAAGGCACTCCCTCACTCTCTAACCACCGAGAGCTCCAGGCTCCTCCGGAGGGAGGTGGAGAGGAGGAGCCTGGAGCATGAAGTCAGGAGCTCTGAGTGTAGCTGCACCCTCTGGAGCTGCCTCTCTAGGACCATCCTCAGCACAGATTTTTTCTTTTTTTTTTTACTTGGTAAAACTTGTGTCCAAAATACACTTTTGAAACTGACCCGCTGAGATGAAGTTTCAGAACAAAGGTGCTGATATAACTTTAATTACACTTATATTAATGTTAGTGATTCAGCTTTGTTGAAACATTCACACTTATTTAATTAAATATACCCATTTATAGAGTGTACAGTCAGGGTAACCTGAATCTGTTGCTGCCCTAAGGGGAACATACCTTGTTTTCTGAAGCTCAGGGTAATTTCCTCTGTAGACTTGCCACCCTTCCACCAGCTAATAAGTAAAGTATGCTGGAGATTAAAAACACTATTCAAGATACCAGGTGATAATTTGGCAATCCTGCAATGGGAACATGAGTTTTCACTGCTTATTCATGTTTGCTTTGTAGTGTTTCAGTCTGTAACTTTAATGTTTGAATTCAATACCTGACAAGATGTCCTATGAGTTGTTAAGCTCTCTTGAGAACATAAACATGTTCTTGTAATTGTGAAAACCTGAAGATCACTCAAACCCAGTATCTTGCTTCTAACAGTGGTTGGCAGCAGACATGAAGTGACAGAATACTAATGCAAGTATTTGGGCAAGCATGTAAAGCTTCACCCATCTTCCCAGCCTCTAGAAATCAGTGGCTTAGTGATGCCCTACACTGACATCCACTATGATTAATAACCTGAGATAGACCTACCGCCCATAAATCTGTCTGATTCTTTTTGGCTTCCATAACTTAACTGCATGCAGCATTAAAAACTATTTGTGTACAGGCATTTTAATCTGAAAATTTCACAGGTTGCACAGGGCAAAGGATAGGTCCAAAGACAGTGCGTCTACCTCCAAAGAGTAAATGATGATTTCTTATTCATCTTTTCCACGTACAATACTGTTGGTTGCTCTGTAATGTCACTTTTCTGCTGTCACTTTTCCAAACTGAGGACATCCAACCTAAATATTCTCCTCTTGAATGGCAGGTGCTGTGTAAGCTGAGTGATGTAGTTGACACGCCTGAGGGACGGGATGCCATTCAGAGGGACCTAGTCAAGCTCGAGAAGCGGGCTTATGTGAACTTCATGAGGTTCAAGGCCAAGTAGAAGGTCCTGCATGTGGGTCAGGACAACCCCTGGTATCGATACAGGCTGGGGGATGAAGGGACTGAGAGCAGCCCTGTGGAGAAGAACTTGGGGGTACTGGTGGGTGAAAAGCCAGACATGACCCAGCAATGTGCGCTTGCAGCCCAGAAAGCCAACAGTATCCTGGGCTGCATCAAAAGAAGCGTGGCCAGCAGGTCGAGGGAGGTGATTCTGCCTTCCTACTCCACTCTGGTGAGACCCCACCTGGAGTACTGCGTTCAGCTCTGGAGTCCTCAGCACAGGAAAGACATGGACCTGTTGGAGCAGGTCCAGAGGAGGATGGATCCAGAGGATCACAAAAATGATCAGAGGGATGGAATGCCTCTCCTATGAGGAAAAGCTGAGAGTTGGGGTTGTTCAGCCTGGAGAAGAGAAGGCTCCCGGGAGACCTTATTGCGGCCTTTCAGTACTTGAAGGGGGCTTATAAGAAAGATGGGGACAGACTTTTCAGTAGGGCCTGTAGCGATAGGACAAGGGGTAATGGTTTTAAACTAAAAGAGGGTAGATTCAGAGTAGATATAAGGAAGAAATTTTTTATGATTGAGGGTGGTTAAACACTGGAACAACCCAGAGAGGTAGTGGAGGCCCCATCCCTGGAAACATTCAAGGTCAGGCTGGATGGGATTCTGAGCAACCTGATCTAGTTGAAGATGTCCCTGCTCATTGCAGGGGGGGTTAGACTAGATGACCTTTAAAGGTCCTTTCCAACCCAAACCATTCTATGATTCTATGATTCTATGATTCTATGATTCTATGATTCTATGATTGATTCTATGTGTGATTGTCCTCGTTGTCTGTCTTTGTGTTTTCTCTAATTCTAGTACACAGATTCACACCAGTTGAGGATCTGGTCCAAAGATGTGTACTTACCCATACATTTAAAATGAATATGCAGGACCAATGCCTCAATTTTTTACTTGACTTTATTCCATTGATGTGTTGGCCTCTAGGTCTACTTGATGGTTGATTTAACACTCTAGTGGATAGTATACCTACAAAGCAGATAGTGTATGTACAATTAGGAGCACAGCCAAAAAACCCAAAGCTTCTTCTAAGACAATGGAAAGTAAAGTGCCCTGGTATCCCTTCAGCTTGCCTGATTACCTGTTGCCAATAGCTTTTTTTGGCCTAACTCAGTAGTTTCAATTACATCTCTGAATTTCATACACTGTTTTCAGCAGAAATAATCCAACTATATAAACATTTTCAAAACACAGGACTGCATCTTCATTTTATTTGCTTTATTATGAATGCTGTTGCTGCTTTCAAGGTCAAGCACTGTCACTTTTCCAAATCTCTTTGCCCATGAGCCTCTCCTGGTCAGACATCAAGAGCTTCCCCTGCCATTGCCTTCATTCTCTTCATCCAGCCATTGCTCTGTGGGAAGGAAAGCATGTTATGAAAGGGGAGCTCATTTCCTAAGCAAAATCAAACCCTCTCTCCAGGTCTTGTACTGCAGTCCTCTCTGTGCTTACCATATAGACCACTGTCAAGAGCTGTACTTATTTTTCCCTCCTAACGATAGTATATTTTGCTACTCAAATGCCTACAATGCAAACCCACCATCCTCAGATGTATCCCCAGTGCGCCGGTCATGCAGTGACTGTTTTCTGTGCTGATCCCGTTTCCACTTAAAAGCTATTGGAAAACTCAGGAAAGGATAAACCTGGTCTGAGGACTGTGTGGACCACAATTTCATCTGGGAAAGGCTGGGTACCCCTAGCGCTTTTTGGGACCTGCACCGCTGCCCTTCTCTGTGCTTAATGAGGCCTGTGGGCATAGAGCTGATTTAGTGGAAACTAACAGTCAGAGTTTAAATATGCTCTGATGACAGCTGACTTTACTTGCTAGAGCTGTTGCACAAGGCTTTTGCTAATGATTAAAGCAGATGGACAGGAGGAAGAAAGCAGAAAGCTCGAATGTGTGAGAGGTGAAAGGGCAGGAGAATTATCCCAGAGATTTCCTGTGGTCTGTGGGTGTTTTGTGTTGTGCGCTAAATCAAAGAATTGTTTTTAATGAATGAAAGCGCTATACTTCAGCAGCTTAATTGCAGCTAGCCTTTTTCTCCTGCCACAGTGGAGTGGGTATTATTTTAGATGTGCTTGTGGTGGAGTATAAAATCGCCTCGCTTTACCTTTCTGCTCTGTTATTCTGCAAACACTTAATTTGGGGCGACCCTGCGAAAAGCCAGGCTGTGAAACGTCGCTTAGACTGAGCAGCATGGCATCGCATGAGGCAACGGGAAAGGTGAGGGGGAGACCCCGGCTGGGCTAGGTGTTAGCCAGCAGCTGCCCACAGAGCAGATGCAGTTGTTGCATCTGCTGTACTGAAACTTTGCAGGATTTTTCTTTACACTGGCCTTCGCATGGCCCAACTACCATACTGTTGTCTTTAATTTGCACAGGAAGGCTTGGGCAGCACAACCAGCCTGTACGCAAGGGTCCGACCCCACGAAGGGCATGCTCTGGTTATGGGGTGTTAGAGGGATAAACAACCCCAGGATGAAACTCCAAGGTGCATGTTTCGCACCACCTCTTTCCTAAGCATTACCCATTGCATTTCTAGATAGTCTTATTATCTGTATAAAAACCCTATTTATTTTTAAACCTTATTTTCTCACCTTTGTTTGTGTCCTGTGCTAAAGTACCCTGTGCCCTCCTTTTGTGTTTTGCTCAGGTTTAAACATCATCTTTGGATTTTCTTGAATGACACCCAAAAGGCCCTGATTCTACCTTCAGTTGCCAGAGTATCTGTGTAAACGAACTCGTAACTACATCGTATTCTGCTTTACGTGGCCACGGTGATACCAAAATGTTCTTCTTTAGCCTCCAGTGATGAAGATATTAAATATAATTTAATTCTATCTTAAGGCAAATTGCAATACAACTGCTGCTATATTTACACCAGCATCAACTGCATTGCAAATTAAATTAAATGCATTCTTCTGTCAAGGAAAACATCTGCAATTCAAAGCAAAAATTGTGTTTGCTTTGATGAATTTAGTAATTCAAATCTGAAAGGAAATGATTTTGTATAAAGACATGAGGAAAAAATGTAGTGCTACCTGTCCAAGTTCTTTAAATTTTGTTGTTTAATATCTGGTTTTGTGAGGAGTTGGCTATGTACCTGCATTAGCTTCAAGATGTGAATATATTTTATTTTCAAATTAATTATTTCACTAGGTAACAATTAAGTCTATGTGAAAATATCAATGAAACAATGCGAAAACTGTTTGCAACTTACATTCTCCAAAAATTCTGCCTGGAAAACAACACTCCACTTGATGATTCCAAATAATAATGATGATGATGATATAAGGAAGTGCTATACATTTTGCAATGCACGGGAATTCCAGAATAGCAAAATTAAGCTCTTTTTGCATCTTTCTGTTGCTATTTTATTGTTGCTTTCACGTGCCTATTCCCTGTAATTTAACATTTGGAACAGTAATTTATTTGAACCTTTCCAATAAAACCATAAGAGTTTCTCTCTCTCTCTCTTTTTGGTTGAGAATTTCTGCATATTTTAGGCAAAAAGAGTTCTCTGTTCTGGAGGAATCTATTTGTTGTGAAGAAATCAACCTTGAGAAAACTGTGAAGACTTCTTACATTCTGGTGAAGATAGGTAAATAATGATCAGGAAAAAACTTGTGATGAAAATCAGCACGATTTTCCATTTGTATATGTGCAGGCAGACTAAAGGCGCAGATAAAATGTTTTATGAAGTTTGGCTCAAGATGAAAAAAGAACCAAACCAAAATAACTTTCATTCCTGTAAAAAAAAAAAAAAAAAAGACAAAAACCCCAACAACTTTTGTTCCAGTAATGTCTCTCCAGCTCTGATTTAAGCTTTAGTTTCATTCAAATGAAACCACTTAGCTTTGTCTGGTTTGAGAGTCATAATCATATGAAACAACCACGTTTTGCCAAACACAATAAATCAGCCCAAGTTCAGTCTAAATTTGTCTCACATTTTTTCCAAATTCAATAAATATTTAGCAGGTTGGACCAAGGTTTGAGGTTTCTAATGGATTCTCTGACTGTGTTTGGCCTCCTTTTATGGTTTGATGCAGAAAGAAAACACAGTTCTGCTGAAATCTAGAAGGTGGTGACCAAGAGAGGCAGATGGAGATCTGGGTAGACATGTTTGTCTGGTCCCCCAGAATTGTTTAACCCATGAAAATCTCTGTCTAATGGAACACTCTAGTGACAATTAGCCACGCATGTGTTCGTAGGCATTATGAATGTTTCAATGGCACCCTAAGTCCCCAGTCCCCCAGCTGAATGAACTATTCTTCTCCAAGTGATGCTAAGTTCATGTCCTTTGATTTCAGACAATTATTTTCTTTTGTCTGGGTGATGCTGTGTAAAATTATGAAACGATGTAGGATACTTTTAATCTCTATTTATGCACAGGATCTTCTTGTTATGACTGCATTTCTGTAACTGGCTATGTATTTACTGAGCCTGGAGACAATCCTCCTTATCAATGGAAAGATTTGTAGTTTTATGGATATTCTTAATATGTTGAGGAAATAGGGAACCATGGTGATCATGTGGCTTAGAGATTGAAAAATCCTGATTTATAAAGGTGCTGTGAAGTTTGCAACTCTGTCTTTCATTTTATAACTTAGTCCTGCCATCTATTCAGAATTGTTTCATTTTAGCTTCTAAATAGAAATGTCTTTGGTGAAGTAACATTGTCAAATTTCCTTGAGTACACAGAATTGTGAAATCTTCCTCATGGCAACTTTTGGGACTGTTAAAAGCAAAGTGAAAAAAAGCAAAGCAGTATTGGCAGTAAAGTGTGAAACAATCTGAGACAAATTATGTACGTAGATTGAATTTCATGTAAACTTTTTAAGAATTAAATAATGTATTATTTTTTCTGCCATATTAAGTTAATATTATTGCTACATTTGAGGAAAAAAATAAAGAAATGTTATTTTAAAATGTGATATAGTCTGCTTTTGCTTTAACCAAACTACAGTTAAAGGAAGAGACACAATTACAGCAGGGAAAATACTATCTGCATTTAATATCAGTAGAAATAGAGAGTTGATTTTAGCTACTTTCCATCACAAAACATACAACTAAAATGTAACTGCTAGTGAAAATTAGTCCAGGCTACTGACTGTGCTTGTTTATGGACACTTTGGTCCCGACTTTTGTATAGCTGTGGGAGACTCCTGCTGTATGTACTGTGATGCAGCATAAGCAAGCAGCAGAACGCATACAAAGCTATCTTTCAGTCACATTGCACGTAGTAACATATGATGGCAATTACGAAGGATGGTGAGCTTGGACAAGACAATATGAACAGGTACTTGAAATATCCAGGGCTGACTCCAACCCTCCTGGTTTTGTTTAAACCCCATGCGTTGCCTGTGTTGGGGATGCCAATGGGACCTCGAGATGGGGGAGAACTGGTGTTGGGACTGTTGGGCACAGTCTGATTTATGTCCAGACTCCACCTTTGTTCAGAGCTGTGCTTGCGTTACCGGATTGAGTTTATCTCTGGATATAACAGTAGGGGACAACTGAATGTATCTAAAGCCAAGATGAACTTTTTTCAAGTTACCGCATGAATCTACCATTTGAGCCAGGGAAACAAACAAAAAAACCCCCCACTCTCTTTGCAGCTGTCCTTTGCAGCTGTCTTTGGAAGGAAGAGCTATGTAAAAAGCAAAGCATTTTTTTCCCAAATGTTCTTTAAAGTGTGTGGTATTATTTTTCTCAAATGATCAGTTTTCTCACTTGATCACGGTTGCCCAGGTATTCATTCATCTCAGTCATTTGTTCTGTATTTGTACTAACAGTTTATCTTCAGGGGGGCAAGCAGCGTCTGTAAGATACATCACACAGGCAAACAGGAGACAGCACACCCAAAAATTTTGAAGCCAAGAGGGGAATCAAGAAAAATGAGATTCAGATATTAAAAAAGAGCACTGGCACTTCAAATTCTGAGAACAAGGAAGCTGGCAAAAGCAGGAAGCAAGGGAAAGATGCATTATATGCTGCATATTTTGTTTCACTCCTGAAATGGCATATGGAGGAGCTATGGATAAGATTAAAGGAGAACGGAAGGTGCCAGGACCAAAGAGGGATCCACGCATAAACCCCCAAGTCAAGAAAATTATTTGTTACTTTGTTTTTCCATCCTTTGGTCTGCAAAGGAGGAGGGTTGGGATGCGAGACAGCGAAAAAGTTGGTATGGAGGAATTGGCACTGCTCAGAGATTGCCTCCTGTGGCCCTGAACGGGCATGGCGAAGGTGAGAGGAGCCCCCCAGCCAAAGACAAGGGGTGGCAGAGCATAACGAGTGCAGAAAGCCCAAGGTGGAAGTGAAGGCTGAGTGGAAAGTCAAGACCTGTCAGTTCAGCAGGGAAGGCTAATTTGCAGAGGGGAGAAAGGCAGTGAACAAAAAAGGGAGTAAAACATGTTGAAGACGAAAGTAATTTAGAAAAAACGCTCTTGCAGAAAGGGGACAGCATTTGCTACATGTAGCCTGAGAGAACTAAGCCTGGATGTGTGGGAGCCAGTCCAAGACTGTAAGTTAAAAAAGGGTAAGAAAACATACCAGCAGGAGTGCTGAATTGAGATCAAGAGCAAGCATCCTTACAGGTCACTGGAAAATCAGCATCTGCCAGTCATTACCTCACTGTGACCACAGATATCTTCTAGCCAAAGTGTAAAGAAAAAACATATTAATCTCAGATATCCTTGTGTGTGAATTCTAGATCCATGATGATATGCTGATGGTACCAAGTGAGGTCCTTAGATCTGATCGGCTTCAGTAGAGAGGTAGCGCTTGAGCCCTGATTTTGGCTTGCAACCGTCTGCTCTGCCATTTTCTAACACGTGTGTCTGCCCCAGCCCTGCAGGCCCAGCTCGCAGTGGAAAAAAACCAGGATTTGTCCTGTGTAACTAAGGACAGGAGAATGCCCTTAGCTCCACAAAAGAGAATGCAATGCGGGGGTTGAGAAGAGAGAGTTCATTTCAGTGTGGCAGTTGCTGTGTAGCAAAGTCCTTGTAGAGCCCTCTGGAAGATGCTGGTGGTGGAACCAGCCACGCTTTTCTCGCATCTTGACAAAATTGCAACAACAAATCACAAGCTTGGGACAAGCTGAAAATGAAGCAGAGGCCTGGACTCCAAATGGTCTTTGTTTCATGGGGTGCAGTGAAAACAATGGTAGAAGCAGTTGGCAGGTCATATTTTAACGACTGAACTTTTCCATTGTTTCATATTAATTTTCATAAATTTTCATTAATGTGACACACAGAGTTGACTTGTGTAACAGTTTGCAGTATCTGAGGCCATTTTCTTCGTCTGATTATTTTATCACTTGCACATCTAACAGTGACAAGCTGGCCAAGCTGAATGTCAGTCTGCTTCATTCCTCCAACCAATTCAGTTACTCCTCTCTTTTACTTGCTGTTATTACCCCCGTATTTCCTCCCTATTGGACTGTCTGGTAGGAGACTAGTTGAAGGAAACTCACACTGCACCCTGGCTTCTGCCTTTGTAATTATCATAAACTTCTCATGTGCAATGTCTTCTTTCCATATTATACACAATATGCTTTATTCACCAAGGAATCGGAAAGCCTAATGTATGATGCAACACTTGCAGAAGAAAACGTATGGATACATTTACTAAGCAAGTCTCCTCTAGGTTCCTTCTCCCAACATTTCCTGCAGGTATGTGGCTCCCAATTCATGTTTCCCTGAGTTATAAAGTCTTATGGATTTGTTATTCATATCACCGCTAATCACTTCTTATTTAAAGAACAGTAGTGGTTCAGAGCAATGTTCTCTCAGCCACTGTACAAATGAGTGACAGATTAAAAGAAAGTGCCTCTATCCTAGACAAATTAAATCTTGGTAAATGGGAAGAGGAAATGTTCTGATTAAATAAACAGAAAGGTAAGGAACGTGAAGAAGAAACATATACTTTCTCTGAAAAGTTGTGACAACGCTTTGCCAGTAAGAAGAGAAGGCAGTACGAAAGGCCTTTGAGAGCTGAGAGCCAGGGCTGCAGGGACCTGGCCAGCGTCCCAGCTGCTGGAGGCAAGCCCTTGCAGACCCAGGTCACTGTGAGCTGTGAGGGCAGCAGAGACCTCATCCCTCAGCACCATTCTGTGTTCAAAGCTGAGAAGGGACTGATTGCCGTTATAGACTGAAATACACAGGTACTAACATGGACTCTTGCTCAGCTCTTTCATCAGGATTCATTGCCCTATGCAATGATCAAAAAATGAGAAGGGCAGTAGCTATTTCACACATATATAAGTGTGCTACTTCAGCTGAAAAGCTCTCCCACTGAGTCCTTAAAGCAACTGGGTGGTATCCTGTAGGTGGCTTACACTGGGTAGTCAGCAACCTCCACCCCAGTGCCAAGGTTGGCACTCAGCATGTTGTGGCTGACATGCAGCAGGACGGGTGCAAAGCCTGAAGGTGGGAATCACGGTATCATAAAAGTGTGTCTGTGAGGGGCACCAGCACCTGCATCCTGCCTTCACTAATCTCAGCCCATGAGGAGTCCAGAGACACATGCTTCTCTAATGAGCAGCATCTCATGTGTTTCTACAGGCAGATACAATCTATAGGAAAGAAAACTGAAGTCTGCCTCATCTCCCTTAAAAATTTGGCTGCTGCAAGCCTAAGCCCTCATTCATCTTCCATTATGTAGGCTTTGTATTTTCTCTGAAGGCTTCATATGAACCTCCTTGCTATGAAATGAAGCAGTCAGAAGACTTAGAGTGCAATTTCACTGTACATGGCATGTCCATTTGAGGAGCAGGGAGTCTACAGCTTGGGCTTTATATCACATACACGGAACAGGGTCCTCCTGCCATCAGACCAACCCCAGCAAAAGCTCTTGGTTTGATTTCCAAAGTTGCTGAACATCTGTAGTTCTTGCTGACTTCAGCGCATGGTGCAAAAGCTCAGCAAGAGCTCAGCAACTCTGAATGTCTGACTGGCTGTGTGACATCCTGAGGTCTCCTGTGGTACAGGGAGGTCCACAGTGGGTTTGATGATGGCATAAGACCAGTTTTTTCTGTACGTGGGAAGAAAAAAGCACTCATGCTCTGTGGCCAAACAGGCAATTGATGGGGGAAATGCAGCAGTGGCACAAAAAATGTGGTGCAAGCTGAGGCAATCATCACTCCAGCAAGCACAATGAACACCTTCTGGCTACATACATGGCTACATGTGTTATGCGTTAGAGTTACACATGTTAACTATACCCATATATTTTTTCCTTCTGTACAGATAGCCAAACCCTGGTACTGAAGGCCAGTTGACTGACAGACATAACGTGATCCACTGGATTCACAAGTTTATGGGTGCAGGAGGCCCAAGATGACTGCTGAACTGCTGACCAGTAGCTTTACCTTGGGTGACTTTGCTTCTCTGCTACTGCCATTGGTCATCTGTCCCCTGAATTTGTAAGCTCCTGTCAGGAAACACTGGCAGGAGCTGGGGGAGTAAAGGTAGCTATTTCCAGTGAGTGCCACTGCCTGCTGTCGATTAACTTTGCCTTAGGAGGGGCTGCGAGGTGAGCAGGATGGCTTAGGCGGAGGAACAGGTGTTGATATGGAGTTAGTCAGGAAGAGAGACAAAGGCCAAGCATAGACTTAGAGATAACAGGGGTGTGAGGAACCATGGGAGGTCATTATCCATCGCCTTGACTCAAGACAGGATCTGCTGTGCCAAACCCATTTCTGTGGGATGTGTTTCTTCTTACAAAGGCCACCAGTGCAAGAAATTGCACAACCTCCCTCAGAAGCACTTTCCAGTGCTTAAGGATCCTTATGGCTAGAGAGTTTTCCTAATGCCTGACCTCATTCTTCCCTGCTCCAGTTTAAGCATGTTACTGCTTGTCACGTATAAGGGGAGGTGAAAAGAGCAAGAACGGGTCTTTCCCTTTTGGCAGCTATCATTCAAAACATTCAAAGCATTCAAAGCCTATTACCATTTCTCATCTCAGTTTTGTTTTTTTCTTGGCTAAGCAGTACAACATTTATTCCCTCTCCTTGTTTCCTCGATCTCTGCTTGTTCTCATTGTTTTTCTTTTGAGTCCCTCCCTTCACATCAATTTGAAGTGCCACATCCAAGACCAGACTCAGTACTTCAGCAGAAGTCCTCCAAGCGAGCCGAAGGATGTCTCACGGATGTCACTCCTGTTTATACCCCCAGCATTCACCTTGTCTGCAGCTCCCTGTGCGGCACCAGTAGCTCACATTTGATGTCCACGCCAGGGTCACCCATAGAGTCCTTCTTCCATGGGCCTGCTGTGTAACAGGCTCTCCCTCCTGAGGAATTTAGGCTGCTGATTACTGAGGAATAAAGTTTGTCAGTGCAAACTAGAACGCCAGTGCTTTGACACATGGTTCATTTTGAAACGGACCAGTATTTACTGAGCAAGAACCAGAGAACTCAGCACAAATAAAACTGTTCTCCCAAGTCCGTGGAGAGCTGTCTGACCCCAAGGCCAGTTTGATTTAACCTCCTCTGGCCAGGCCATCATAGCAAAGAAAACTGCTGGAACAATAGCAGCAGCCACAGCAGCAAGGAAAACAGAAGCAGGGAGGTTTGCAGGAACTGGATGCCGGCCATACATCTGGGCAAGCCCACTGCACACAACCCATGATGCAAGCCCTGCTCAATGCAAACAGACATGTGCATTTAAGCCCAGCCTACCCATAAGCTTTTAGGAATTGGAGGATCCCCCAGAGTGCCCCCCCTTCAGCATTAAAGGACTGTTTATTTCCATGCAGGAACATCATGGAGAAGGGCATGACTAGTGTAGAAGGGAAGCGTTGCACGGTCTGCCCACCAGAAGGGTCCTCTTTGGCCTTCTGGCAGAAACTTCCTTCACTCTTTGTATTCTCTTATTTATGAATTAGGTTCAAAATTTAAAATAAATCAATACTAGTGAAAAAAAATCCCCCTCAATAAATAGTTTGAAGTGATATTTTACTTTTCACTCAGAGTCCTAGCAATATCCAAATTGCTGGGAGTGTTTCAGTTGTTCTCAGTTTGAAAAGCCAGTTTGCAGAAGTTACTGCACTGCTCTACATGAAATTCACTGCTTAAGGCTTACTCTTTTCTTTATTTTTGGATAAAACACAACCTCTTGATATGACTATGGTTAAAGAGTACGCTCTTTATGTGTGTATGTGTGTGTGAGGGAGAGAGAGAGAAGCACGCAGCAGTTTTTATTTTCTTACTTTTAATGGGGCGATTTTGCGAGGCTGAAAAAAATTGTTAAACTTGCCTTAATTGATTGTTTAAAGTACCATGGTGGATTTGTCTTTTAAACATAGCCCGTGGTTAAAGTTCCTGTTGCATTGTATTTGAAGTAGGTCCTTTGTGCTTTAAAATGAAAACTGTAAAACTTTTGGTGTTTAAGGCTTTCCGACTCCAAGTTAATTGTTTTCCTTTAATATGAACAGAATTAAAGATATTAAAAATCGACTGTTGGAGCACATAACTGTGGCCTCCCATCTATTCTTCTTGTGGAAATGAAAGGAATATTGAAAGAGTTTCTATTTTACAATACCAGAGGTGGCCAAGCATTTACAACTCTATATATTCTTTTAGTTGAATTCTTCTAAACCTCACGCCTGGCTAGCAGTTTTCTCCCAGACGATTTTCATTTTCAAAACATTCACATCCAATAAACTACACGAAACATAGTGTGAGAGAAAAAAGGGGACAGGAAATGGCTCTGTTGCATGGTTATTACATCCTATTGCCTGTGGGTTGCTTTGTTATGAGTTTTAACTATGTAAATATGACGTATATGACATCAGAATTTAATCTAAAGCTACTAGGTGGGAGATAGAGTGTGACTTTATTGTTAAGGCTAAAATCAACTGGGTGTTGACAGGTCTCAAAAGTCACTGAGTATAAGCTTGAAAAGGAAAAGCTCAGACTGATAAGCTGTTCCTTGATTGACAACTTCAGGCTTGACTGCAAGTATTGAAAACAGTTGAGCAAGTGGAGGGAAAAAAGTTTTATTTCATAAGAAACTACACTGGGAAATATAGGAGGATTTATAGGCTGATGTAGCACAAAAACCTAAGAAAAACAGGTGTGAGGTTTATAAAATCTGGAAACTGGGAAAGGACATTGTCCGTGAATGATTTCCCCATTATGGTTTAATTAACCTTGTAAAAGCCCCTATGCAAAAATAATGCCACAATGGGGGGAAAAATAAAACACTGGTGTCCACTAGCTTCGACTTTCAACAAATCATGTGTCAACAGCTCATGGCAAGGAGGTGGGTTGAAAAAAATGAGAAGAAAATGAGAAGAAAATAGGAGAGAAGGATTTCAGTGGGAAATAAATGCATCAGGGAAAACAACATACTGATTTTTCATCTTTCTAGTGAAGTCAGACCAATTTTTGACACTGTAAAATCCATTATGCAGACAATAAAATAAATACAGCTTAAGGTAGCAATCGTGGGTTGATTGAAATGTTATGATAGCTACACATGCTATATCTTATCAAATATTATCCATAAGGAAGCATTCAATTCATATTGTGCCAATTATCATACTCTGTGCATCATAAACTTTTATTGCTTGTTATGGAATGCCACTCAGCCAACTTTTTCTTCAGATATTGCATCATCAGAGTCAGATGGAAAACATATTCTAATGTGGCAAAGTGTTAAAGAAATCTAATACTCTGGGGCTGAATGAAAATGTTAAGGTTCATCTCCTGGATAAGAAAAACAATTTATGAATGCAATATTCATTTCCTGAGGTGGGCATAAGAAAAAACCTCATCTGAAACTTAAAACCGAGATGTTGGCCTTCACTGGTTTCCTTAGTTTAACTCATTGATGTCATGTATTATGGACCACTGCTAGGACCACATGTGGGCAGGACTCGCTTTTTTAGCTCTCCAGATCACTTTTACAGGGAACTCCTTGTATAATTGCATGTGCTGAGACTGAACCTCAAGGGCCAACGGATCATGTTTCACTTTTAATATATTACTGAAGAATATCAAAATAATCTACTTGTTTAATCTTGATCATGCCAGCCAATTAACACTTTGACACCCTGAATCACAGATGTTAAGTACTACAGGGTAAGGTTTCAGTGAAGCATGCAAACTATAATGAGGCTTTGTGAAGTTACAGATCTGAGGTTAATATATTTACTTAAGCATTCGCAGTACGCAAAGCAGTGCTGTAGCTATCAAAAGACAACTTGGACAACATTCATAAAAAGCCCCCATTGTACATGAGGGTAGGTGCCGGAGTCCGCAGCAGCTTGCTGGGATGGGGTGGGAATGTGCCTCCTGGAGGATGTGACAAAGTGCTTCTGATTGCTCTTTCAGGGGCTTCACAAGTGAAGCAGAAAGGGTTCAGTGATAGGAATTCAGTCCAAAGAACTTGTGGATAACTGACTTGTAATAGAATCTTGAACCATTTCTGATGCACCTCCTACAAGGAAACAATAACACCAGCAAACAGCAAGACTCCCCAGACCTGCAGGGGACACTTAGAAGCAGCTGAGCCAGGGGACATCCTGAGTAATGCCCCCAGGTATAGCTGGCACACTGAGAATCAGATAAAATTCTGTTCTCTGATGTATTTGATCAGCTTGCACAATTTGTAGTGTGTGCCTCTTCATGCCACCAAAAGCCCCATTGATTTCAATGACAATTCACAAAGGCAAGGTAACTTAACACAGCCCTAGAAGAATACCTTTCTGAAGGAGATTTTGATTCTTTTCTTTCTAAATTCCCATGATTTTCACTTGGTAAGTTTACTGACAGCAATTGCATGGTTTGGTAAAAGCATCCCAGGATCATTATAGATGTAAAATATATGGCAATGTATCAAGGAGTGAGACAGTGTGCTTGACTCTGCTATTCCATATTGGTCCAAATACCTGTTCCAGACTTTATTCATCTGGATCATGCTTGTTTGAGAAGAAAGCAACCGGAGATGGAAGGCAGTATGTTATGGTCAATTTATCTAGCGTGTATGATGGAGTAGGGAAAGACCTGTACTTAGCTTCTTTCAAGCACTTCTGCAGGTTTGTCTATCCTGCAGTTGAAGTATCCTACTGTATGAGACCCTTCTTCTAAGCATTGGAGGATATGTACCTGCAGGGGTTAAGTCTGCTAGTCTGTCATGAAAGATTTACTCCCTGTGGGGGAATCCTGTATTGCCGTAAGTATTGCCCCTAAGGAGACATCTGTATCAGTGGACAGTGAGTAGGGCAGGGGCTACTGTCTTCAGTACAGTGAGTGGTGGACCAAGTGGGTGTTACTATGTCTGCTGCTCCCACAAGGGGAGTGGATTTATAACAAATGGGAGTCGCCAACCTTCTCTGATGCCCCACTAAGTATATCAAGCTCTTCACCTAGTTGAAAAGCCCGGCGTATGTACCACATACCTCAAAAAGCCAGGGGGAGAAAGAACACTGCAAGACGGTAGATGCTCTGCAGGTGTCCAACCGTTCCACTGGGAAGGAAGCAACCAGGATCCTGACAGACTCAGACCACCAGCTGCTGTAGCCTCTGAGGGTCCCTTCTTCCTACCCCTGAGCATCCCAGTTATCTACCAAAACACTGCTGCTGCTGCTGTTCATGTGGAGCAGTCTCAGCTTAGGAAACAACTCCTGCGCTGCTTGTGAGCTACATGTGCTTCAAGAGTTATAGGTTGGCCACTCCTGTTTCTTTTTCAGCTTTTTTATTTAGCTGCCTGCAGTAAGAAAAAGGCAGCCTGCTCCCAGAAGTGCATATTTCCATTCTGTGAAATACGACCTGCTCCTGAGTCCTTGATCTCTCTTTCCCAAATAAGAAATCTTATCTATTCCCAGTTTACCCTGGCGGAGAATTAGTTGGCATCTATAATGTGTACATGATACCAGGCTCTGCTGCTATAAGGCCTCTGACTCACTGTTGCATCTGAGTACTTTCTAAACAAAAAACTAGGAGTCTAGGGATCCTCCATTTCAACTTCTTTACGTGACCAATTGCTCTCCTAGGCTGCATTTTTCCTTCTTGCATGACAATTAAGAGTGAGGTTTGCAGAAGAACTCAGCAGTGGATTATTTCTTTTCTTTTTGAAGTCAGTGGGATCAGAGTTGAGCCAAACCTGAGCACTTAAAAAAAAAATTGATCCTAAAAATGGGTAGGCAAAAATAAATAGTTTCTTGAATGTGCTGTGGAACTTGAGAGTTTCTGTAGGTCTTCTACCCTGGCAGCATTCTGGGAAAGCTACTGTTCTTCCTTCGTACAGAGAAATACTCTCTATCCCTTCTTCCCAATTTAGTGTCAGGCACAGCCAGATTCCACGTGTTAACAAATGAGTTGTTTTGTTGTTTTGGGTTTTTTTAAATCAACTGTTGCTGGTCACAAATACAGCAAAACACCAAAGCCTTAATCACAAAAGAGAAAAGATGCAATCATGTGGCTAGGGCTGTTTGCCATCCCAAGGGCCCTGATAAATGGGAGTTACTTAGGGGGAAGGAAAAAAAAAGTAGCCCCTTTGCATCTCTCAAACTCTCATTAGCCCTTCTACATTCACTTTTTGAATGCATTTTTTCCCCTTTTTATTAGACTGCAGTGCCAGAACTCCTACCTCACACCTCTGGACTCCATTGGCAATGTCCTAAAAACAGATCCGTCAGCCATCACCAGACCCAGTCCAACAAACCAGTGAGAAAAGAAATGCGAATATAACCAAAACTGGTTCCTTGGACAACAAAAAGGAGCAAATAGTTGTGCAACATACTACACATCTTTTTAAAACTCTTTTTGGAGTAAGACTGTTTTTCCCACTCAGTTATGCTTCAAATCTGACACACTATACAGGAACATTTGTCAATGAATTTCATAATCCTTCTGACAGAATTTACCACTAAATTGCTGCTGTTGTTACAGCTGCAGGAAGACTAGGGGCCTTGATCCAAAATTCAGCACTAAAAAAGATGTGGGAACTCAATACTAGAAATTATGTGGGAACCTCAGCCATGCAGAGGAGCCAAAGGGGGAGAAGAAGGGCATCTGTTTACCTCCATTTGTGCCTTTCCTCGAGAGCTGGAGGGACACTGCAGTCAGAGCAACAGGTCAGAGAGCCCAACACTTCCAACTGGTGTGAGTTTGATCTGGGAATAAATACCTTGGCGAACCATTTACTCCCGTAGGAAATTAATATTCCTGAAGCAAATATTCCTGGCTGCTCAAGTGGCGGATCCAACCTGTAATCAGCTGGGCCCCACAGTTCTCAGCAAAGAGGAGATGTTGATCCCAGCGACTTGTGCCTCTGGCAATGGGGGACGAGACAAGTGATTTGGATGCTCGGGCAGTAGTGGCAGTTGTAGGGGAAATGTGATCACATTCACCGAGGTTATTAACAGTTATGTTGTGATCACTGCATTTTTAGTGCAACTGTCCATCTTCATTCTTCCTCCTGCATCAGTAATGTTCCCTTACAACCATATCTTGTTCTTACCAGTAAAAACAACTCTGCCTAATCCTAGGTTGTAAAGTAGTAACAGGGGCCGGGGCCAGGTCCAAGCAGCTGGGGTGGTCCGAAGCAGGTGTGACAGCTCCATCAGCTTTATTCCTACTGTTTTAGTTCCAGGGCCTCTGCGTAACTGGTAGCTTGCTCTGGGGCTCAATTGTGGAACAAACCAAACCATCTCCTCCAAGAAGCAGCCAAAACACAGAGGAGAAGATGGCTCGTGCCAGGGTCCTCTCCCCGCAGAGTGGCAGTGGGGATGTGAGCCAGTCTATAGCAATGGAGATCTAGCAGGGATCCCCAAAACAGCTTGGACATATCCTCTAAAAACCAGCCAGACACATCAAACAGCGTATCTGAGAACAAAGAGTAGCTTAACCTGGCACCTGTGCAAAGTCTGACCTCTCCACTGATCCGGTGTGGAATGAAAGGATTTTGATAGGGGAGGAGAGGACCAGCAACACTGTACACATATGATTAATGTAATGGTCTCCGACACCAACTACAAGGGAACTCAGTTCCCTGTCTCCCAGCACTGAGAGTTAATAAGCAAAAGCACCTTGGTACTTGTCCCTTCTCCTTCCCCTAAGCCCTCCTCACAGTTGGCTGCCAGTGGGTAGCATCATCCTAAACTACGTTGCTATTAGCAAATTAAATGGACCGTCCTCAGGCGCTGAGGGCAGGAAAAGACAGCGCTTGAGCTGTTCTTGTACCCTCCAGAAGAAAGAGGGTAGAAACCTTGCATTTCCTTCTTTTTTAGCAATATGTAGAAACAGAAAATTTTTCTCTTTGTTCTGTGTGACAGGAATTTTGGGTAAAACGTCATAGTCCAATGAAGCTGATCAGCATATAGAGGCGGGTCCTCACCCCTGCAGCCTCAGGATTTACACTTCTAAGTAACTAGCTGAAAGATACTATGGTGACCTCACCAAAAAAGGCTTTTTTGGCATTATTTACTTCGCTGCTGTGCCATGGGCTTGGAGATGTCAGGTCTGTGCTTACACATCTTGCTTTTTAGCTTTTTGTTACACACTATGGTCTAAGAAGTGAGATCAACGTACGTTAGCTTGGTTTCTGCAGTGAATGCTGACATGCATAAACAGACAAACTGCAAGCGTGTCAGCTGTGTTTGCTTAAGGATGTTAAGCATAGCTCAGTTTCTAAGGACAGATATATCTCTTGTCCATCTTTTCTTCTGTCTTCTTGTAGATGCTTGGCTAGTCTGGAAGGGCTTAAACTATGTGAAGGAAAAGAAAATAGAGGGACACAGGAATCAAGAAAGATGGGAGGTCTGAGAAGATCCTGCTTTTTCTAAGCTGTGTGCTTTTTTCAGCATGAGGTGCCTCATAATTCATTAAAAGTTGTCCTCAAAAATGTAAACGGGAAAAGCAGTGGCTTAGTCACTAAGTTTAAATCTATGGTAAAAAGCAGCTGTAAAGAGATTAATTTATTTAGTTGCTGACTAAACTTTGGTCAAATTCTGCTTGGAGTTACATCAGTGTAAATCTGGAGAGGTTCCATCCATTTTCGGTGAGAGAAACTTTTCTCACTCCCAAAAGATCATTAGGTTCCTTCAACACTTATTCTTTATTTTGCCAAGATAAAGATTCAGATGTTGTGATTTTTCAGTTCCATTTCTAGAATGCAGTTATTCTATGTTCTGACAACATATGGCATGAATATGTTCTTTTCTATTTAATACAGGAAAATTAGTCAAAAGTTCAGTCTTGCTTTAATGCTTTTCATTCCCTTGTAAATGCTTTAATTTTTTTTTGATTGCCATCTGAGCAATGTCAAAAGCCAGGACCAAGAAAAAAAAAGCCATTCCACTGAAGTGTCTTCCTACTGAAGTGTTGGCATGCCTAGTAAAGAAAAATTTAGGAAAGGAGCATTTTCAACGTTCACTTTGTTGGACAACGGACCTGCCTTGGTAGAGGTTTCAGCAATGAAATTATTGTACATATATTTGCTTTAATGCCTCTGTTGTTATCATGTTTTTTTAACAGCAGTGTTGGTTGTTGCCAGATGTTCTGCTCAACAATGCTTCAGCACACATGGGAATGCTTGTGATGGCCAATCAAGTGGGCTGGCAAAATAGAAACAGATGGCCATGGATGTGTGCTCTAACACATCTTTAATGAAACGGAGCCCTTGCTAGATGATTACATTGCGCTAATCACTGTTTGCCTATCCTAACGTCCCTGCATCTCCGGTTATATACCACCTAGTGACCTAGTTTTGAATTACAACTTGTTTATTCACCTATTCTAGTTTTAGCTGCATTGGATAGTAGCAAAAGATGGTCCAATGCAGGGAAAACTGCATGAAAATTGCTAGGTTAACAAAAGCAAATGTAAAAACTACAGGCTGGCTTGAAAAGTGCACAAAATGGAGTAGAAACGTGCTAATGATTTATTTTCTGTCCTTTACCTTTCAGTGGTTTTTGTTAAATGACGTAGGGGCCATGTATCATTGAACTGCAGTTCAGATCTGAATCCAAAGCCACTCGTGGTCCATTATTACAGTAAGAGTCAAACTTTAATAGATGCTCTGTGAGAGCAGAGATGTGTGCCAAACCGAATCCTAGCTGTACAGCTTCTCTTGGTTTTCCTGGGGCTCTTTAGCTAAACATTAACTGTTTTCAGATGCAATCAGATGGGCTCAGGAGGGCAGAAATCTTGCAAGAAAAGCTGGTAAGTTGGTACCTTCTGCAAGGCAATTGCATGATCTTTCAGTGCTTTCCTGATTTGGCATTAAACTGCAAATTAATTGCTAAATTCAGGAGATTCTAGGGTGAACAACATGCTTTGTCTCATCTACAGAGAGGTTGTGAATGTATGTTTAAATATAAAATAATTTTACCAATTCTAATGTTTAAAAAAACCCTGAACCTCCAATCAAATACCCAAAACCATTTGATTAAGAAAAATTATGGGGCTGGAAAGGGATAATAACTAAGAAGCTCTTGCATATGCATCCAAAATAGGGATTCATGTTTTCAGGCTTTCCCTTGCAGCCACAAGAGCTAGAAACTTTGCTTTTTTAGAACACTAGTTGAGATTTGAATAATGAAGGGCACCACAGATACCCTTAGGAGGCTTATGGTAGCATGGTGACTGCTGGCATTTCTGTACCCATTAAGTACAACTCTGCTGGGTCCAGAATACCTGGTGAGGAAGGGTAAATAAGAGGGGGGGAAAAAAAAGCTTTATGGTTTTTCCTCCATTGCTTCTAGATGTTGTGGAGGACCTTCAGAAACATGGGCACTGTTGATTTTGCCTTTGCCAAGGCAACAAAGTATTTCAGTATTGCATCCAAAAGGTTAAATTCGGGCAGGATTTCCAAAAGATTGTTAAAATGAGGGTTGGGAAAGGGACAGGAAGGCTCGTCCTCCACTTAATATAGACCTACATACAGCTGGGGAAGTGCAGTGGGGGAAGCTGAGCAGGCAGCGCTTGGGGGACACCATGCAGCACATCCAGGTCCCCACACTATGACCACCAAGAACTTGGTTCCTTCCCACCCTGGTGCCACCATACCAAGGCACAGCTCTTAAAGCTCTTGCATTGCACTTAACGCAGCCCTAATGGCCGCAGCTCAGCATCTTCATCCCTCAATGTACCCACAGGGAGACGCCAGCCATTCCCCATTCATGTTTAAATTATTTTTCTCTCCTGCTTAGTGCATTATGGAGATTTTTTTCACATACTCAGTGGTAAGTTTTATTCAAGGGACCCATATGTTACTTTAAACACTTCAGGTTTCTTTGGGTTGCCTTTTTTTTCTGCATATCTTAGAAAAAAAGGGGGGGAACCCTTAATCCCCACAGAAACATTTATTTTCAGATTATGTCTGGTATAAGCTTGTTTTAGGCCAGATGTAAATGGACAGTATTCTTTTAAAGTGTGTTCTCAAACTCTCTTTGCACTTTTCAAGTAAAAATGCCTCATGTATTTTTGGAAGAGTGCAAACAATGGAATGTCAGATTTCAGTTACTGCTCTTAATATATTTAACCATTCAGCATACTGTAATTGGCTCAATCAAAAGTTATTTCCCTAAGTAATACAAACAAGACCCGAAGGATGATGAAATAATTCTGAAATGTCAATCTTTCAAGATTCAGATATGTTCTAATAACATTACAGAAATTCCAAAGGTCTCAATTTGGAAGTAACAATAATACCACCAAGTATAGACAAATTTTAAGGCAAGAACTAATGAAGTGATTTGTTCTCTTAACTTCCATTTTGGACTGAATCTTCCAATTTTCAAGCTAAAATAATTCCAAAATATTGTTATATCTAACCTTACAAGGAGGAAGTGCAGTCACTAGTTCCACATATACATAATTGTATTTATACCCTGGCTTTTCACACTTAAGAACATGACAAAATCTGCTCTAATGCTCCTCTGAGTTCCTTGATGCTCTGTTCTGCTGAAACAAAGCTTTTTTTTCCTTTTCCTACAAATATCACTCCACTAGGTAATTCAGCCTAGACCTATTCATTAGACTTTTAAACCACAAATATATTGAATCAATACAAGAATATTACCATCCATGGGTGATGATAATGCCCTATTCTGTGTAGCTGCCAAGGATAATATTTGTTTTACCATTGCTATTGTAACACCTCCTAAAATAAATTAAATGATTACACAGCTTTTTCATAAGCATCTTGGAAGCAGCGGTGCAGTGCCTCGGCACTGGTAGGTGGCGGATGAGCTTTGTGCTCAACAGGGTGCTGGGTAGATTTAAATTTACTTCTGAAAAATATATAAATACCACTGAACAAAGAGATAGCAGAAATCACAGTAAATTCAAAGGATTTGATTCTTTACATTTCCAAACTCACTGCTACAAACAGCAGAAATCAAATTGACCCCTCAACTGCACTTCAGTGTTCAGAGCCAAGACTGGAATCTGGGTCTATTCACTTCTAAAACACTACCCCCAACCCATCCAGGTAATTTCTTTCCAGTCCTTATACTCTTCTCTATTTACATGTTCAAACTGTGACTGCTAGGAATACCTTCTTTCTTCTTATTTCATTGAATATGGGGCAAAAAGAAAACCTAAGAAGAAAAATCAGGAATGCCCCATCCTCCCTTTTCCCAGGGATGTTGTTCTAGTCTGGACTCTGATGACACAGAAGTTTAATCTTTCGATGTTACTTTAGAGACCCACTGGACAGGGGCACAGGCTTGACCACAATGAGTTTGTGATGGGTGACAAATTACTGCTCAGGCTCAGCCAACAAATGGCAATCTGTTACACTGGTGTAGCCTGATCAAGCCAGCTGATATGCCTATTCACATAGACTAAATAATGGGAAGGAGGAGGAATGAAGAATACCATGTTCTTTATGGCCATGGGATGTGCACCTTCAGAAGAGGCAATGTTAGATGGAAATGAAACTCCTTTGCTATTCTCCTAAGAAAAGAAGTTTTCTAATTTAATCAAAATTATTGTTTGGTGCAGATTGTTGGCTTTGCTGTCACAATGCTTTGCTGACATGCAGTCCCGTTGCACTGAAGAATTAGTTGCACTACCATGAGACTACAAATACAAGATGTATAAGTGGGGTCAGATTCCTTGCTATGGGGAATAAAAGGAGATCTAGAAAGACGAAGCAACAAGGCATTAGCATGATGAATGTATATTCACAGCTTAATTATGTATCAACAGTGAGTGCTCTCATAACAGGGCTGAAAAGCTGCTGCTCAAAACTTGTGTAAAGCTGGGATGCAGGTTATGGGAAGAGAAAAATACTTCAAATAGTGGCCATAACATCAGCATAGAATGAGAATATCAGTGCCTAGCTCATTACTTTCTCTTGGGTAGCCTGTAGCTCACTGGTGCTGATGCTCGAGCAGCTGCAGCTGTGTCAGAGGCTCCATGTTGGATTCCAAGGCATGTCTGGTGTTGACTGGTCACATTGGCCCTCCTAGCCATGGCCTTTAGCTTCAGTTACTAAAATGCAATTGGCCTAAAGGCTAAATTTCCCACTTCAATCACATGGGGCTTCAGTCAACTTCTCAGCACATCCAGCAAATAACAGACTTCCAAAGTCACCCCTTACATAGGCTATTCAGAAAATTACTTGGTATTTATAATTGTTTATTGCTCCAAAACTGAACTTGCATTGTGTGTGGACAACTGTCTAAGTGACTGCTGGACTCTTTGATATTCTTAACCACCCACGGTCACCATGCTCCTCACAGACACCGAGGTGTCACTGTGAGCAGGATGGTATTTAAGCTTCATCATTTGACTCAGTGCGGTACAGGATACAGAATAGCCTGTGGTCTTCGTATACTATCTATGCCTAAAAAACAGCAAGTATTTTAGGTGTTGCCATTCAAAGCTGGAAAGAACTGATAAATGCTCTCCATGTCTATGCTATTAACCAAACCAAAAGTAAGAGCACTGGCCACCTCCAGGGGCTCAGACCCTGGAGCAATTTGGCCACAGCAAAGGATGAGCTCCAAATTCCTTGTTTGTGGAGACCATTGGAAACTGGAGGTCCTAGGGGCATGCAGCCTTAGCAAAGCCTCTCAGATGCAGGCTGCTGAGTGGCACCACACATTTGCACATAGTTCAGGCTAGTACTGTTTGTATTGTTGCTATAAATTGCAACTTTCATTATTGTTACGTGTTATTTGTGCTACCAAAACACCTAGAAGTTCTTGTGATGAATCAGGGCCCTGATGCACTTAGCAGGGACAAAATCTGTGCCAATAGCTAATGGGTGCAGAAGAAAACTTGTTTGGAAGAGTTAAATGATTTACTTTAAAACTCTGTTATGGTTACCTTCCTTATAACACCACCACCTCATAACAACACCTTAGATGCCTGGGATAGTGTTATGATGAGAGCAAGCTAAAGTATATTTATAACAAGAATAGGTCAATGGTCCAGAGGGTAGTTTCCTATTATGGGAGGGATAAAATAACTAAAATCAATAAATCTCCAGATCATAAATGTAGCTACAGTCTGGGCAAGGTTGAGAAAATTATTAGCAGAGCCTCATGATGTCTGGATATTGTAGCTTGTAAATTTATACATACATATGTGTGTGGTTATGTACACGCTTGCTATTCATCCCCCACAGAATTCATTGAAATGCTAAGAGGAATGTGCATTTGGTGCTCCTTTCAGTTCTGGTAAAAGAAAAAAAAAAAGAAAAAAGAAAAAGAAAAAAGAAAAAGGGAAAAAGAAAAAAGGAAAAAGAAAAAGAAAAAAGAAAAAAGGAAAAAGGGAAAAGAAAAAAGGAAAAAGAAGAAAAGAAGAAAAAAGAAGAAAGAAAAAATAAGAGGAAAAAGAAAAAGAAAAAGAAGAAAGCAAAGAAAAAAAAAGAAAAAAGGAAAAAAGCAGGAAAAGAAAAGGAAAAAAGTAAAAAAGAGGAAAAGGAAAAGGGAAAGGGAAAAGAGAAAGAGGTAAGGGGAAGAGAAAAACAGTAATTCCTAGAGAATGCATACAGCTTTACTGCTCTTGCCTTTCAACTCATGGTGAATTTTTTCATATAACTGACTGTACAGAGGCATGACAAAATGGCTGCATGTACTAGCCAGATGACTGTATGCTTTGAGGTCCATGAACTGTTGTGTCTTGTTTAAAATATGTATTAACTGTCCTCAACCATTTCCTTCACTTACACCTTTATTGTGAGCTATCATCTTCTTTCATCATTTCCTAAATTGTATTAAAACAAAAGGGCTTCATCTCTTCAAACTCCAGATATCTAAAGGTCTGTTGTTTATGTTTAATGTATTCATTTAGGCTCCCTTTGTTGTCTGCTGAGAGAAGAGGTAGCTCCAAGGAGTGTTTGGCCTCAAGGGTCTAAGATCGTTTTGTCCCTAGACCTGTCTGTTTCTTCCCATACTGATTACACAAGAAGCCTTAGACTTAGTTATTAGTCTCCTTTGATATTAGATAGGATAAATCTCACCTGCTGAGCCTAAATTGCTTCCTGTTTTGACATCATGATAATGAATAAGATTTTTTCCAATAAATATGTAAAACATAACTGAAATGCTATGTTCATGCTTCAGTTAACATTAATAGCTAGGTCCTTTTTGTCCATCTGCTACTCAGTGATATTGTGTAAGAGTGTAAAGGGGAAAAAACCTAATAGTCTCAGATGATAGAGCATTTAAAAAAATATGAGGTGTGTGAGCTGTGTTTTCCACAGGCTGTTTGATGTATTTTCTAGAGATGAGCTCAATCTCAGTCTTGACTGAATCCAAATACTCACTAATTTGAGAAAAGTACGAGCCTTGTATTCAGATGTGAGCTTTGCCCCCCAGGCAGCTCCAAGATTGAACTGATTAGGCTTTCAAAAGACATGACTGGTTTGGAAAGTTTTAAAAAAATAAAGGAAAAACTCTGGAGAAAGTCATGACGCTCTGATGTAGCTGGTGATTCCAAGGCCATAGTCACCCATGTTTTTATTGATTGAGCTTTTGCTAACCCCATTATTGTGTTCCTTTCTGGTTTAGATTAAAAAGTTGTTCTGCGAGAGCAGTAATAATGAAGCCTGGTTTCCTATGTATGGTATCTAACGCACCCACGTACTCTTTCTGCAGTATTAACAGCTACCCTCCTCTTCCTATTCCTCTTGCTGGTGTCCACTGCTTTATTTTCAGCAGTCCCCTGTAACCCAGAGGTGTCCCCCTAAAACTGTTAAATCCTCCCTACATGCCCATGCCCCTACACCCAGTGGTGCTTCCAGTTCTTCCCCCTGTCCCCGATGGCAGCTCCTCTTTGTGTCCCCAGCACCCGCAGGGCAATCTCCCCTCCTCACCCCCAACCCATACCATGCCCTAGGGTAGGGGGTAACAGGGTTCCTGCCTTGCCCAGAGCTGTGAGAGGAGCCAAGCAGTCATGTCTTTTCTTTTACCCATTTGCCAGTGCAAACCGGCCCATTTATGCAAAAGTCACAGGGAGAGAGATGAACAGGCAGATGGAGAAGCCCCACCAGCAGAAATATGTGCAGTCCTGTATTGGTTATGGTAGATGTTGCTCTTCAAAACACCACTGCAGTATTGTAAAAAAATTACCGAGAGAAGAAGATACTGGGCGCAGTATTTCATAAGCCTGAAATATGCTCTCCTGTTCGCAGGATATTATTCGTTATAAAAAAACATTTAAAAGATCAATGATTTTTAAAAAGGCTTTAGGTATTTGTCCTAACAAACTGTTAGCAGTTATAAATAAGGAATGTGTTAAAACTCTTGCCAATTATCCCAACCAATGTAAAACTGTGTACGAGCCTGGAGAGGCAAGAATTTCTCTAGCTGAGGCATTTTAAAACAACTCAGTTTAACAAGGGTGTAGAAGAAAGCATGGAAAAGGAGCCAGAAAACTTATGAGTAAATGAAATACCTCAATGTTCAGAGCCTAAGTTGGTGTTTTTAGGAGCTGTCAGAAGATTTATTAAGTCTTTTAACTTTACTACATGCAACAGAGAAATTTAAAAACTGTAGACCAAATCAGAGGCCGTAGGGGACTCAGGAGAACCAGCAGGCTGCAGAAATTGCATGGAGCTGATCAGTTAGGTCTGAGACAGTCAAGGATTACCTTGGGACAGCTGTGGGACTTCTCCAAATGGCAGTAATGAGCTCATATAAATGATTGCATTGTAGAAACCTGGGTCCTGTCCATCCCTATCTGTTAGGGCTCAGCGGTGTCAGCAAAGAGGATGGGTCAGGTCCCAGGGAACAGGGAATAGGAATTAATAGGCTGTGACCTTGTTAAGATATCTCAGTGGCCTGGCTGAACAATTCCAGTAAGTGAGGAGCTATCCTGCTGGAAAAAACAGCTTCTCATGTCAATGGGGTACAAACCATGTGTGACACTCCTGTCCCAAGAAGAACCTTACCAGGGCTCCATATGCACAAGAAATGGAAGGTGTTTTTCATTTAGATGAAACACTGGGAGGGTTTGAAAGGTCACCAAAACCACTAGGAAAGTCAAAGGATGCAAATGACAGGAGACTCAGAAACAAGGAGGACAGGGGCAAAAAAAAAGTGGAATGATAAAGCAAAGTAGCAGAAAAAAAAGAAGGTGCTGTAGAAAGGACAGAAGGGAAATGTATTTAAGACCATTTAACATTGATTCAAAAGGACCATGAAAGCCCAGTGGGCTAGCAATGGCATCTATAACAGATGGGAAAAGATAAAAAATGAATAAGGAGAGGCTTACTGGAAATTTAAAAGAAAATGAGAGAATTCTGGTTGAAAACTACTGAATAAGGGGCATATCCTCATGAATCAATAGCCCAGGGGAAAAAAAACAATTACAGTTTCTTGGCTTTGTCAGGAAAATCAAACTGAAGGTGGCAGCTATCCTGAAGAGTGCAAGACACTTCCCACAGATCCACATTTAAGTAGGAGTGGCAGATAAATGAAAAAAAAAAAAAACAAAAACAAAAGCCCAGCTCAGAGAAAAGTACTGCTTGGAACAGAAAATGAAAACCATCAAAATTAAACATATTGTCCTCTCACATAGACTGAAAACTCAATGGAGACAGGAAGAAAATTATGCAGATGGCCAACCAGTGAACGTGGAGCTGGCCAAGAAAAGGCTATGTTAGCCTTTTGAACTAATTGATAATAAATGTTAAAAGTTGGTAAGTCTCTGTTTCACCATGGATGGGTAGTCTTATTTACCTACATAAGTCAACAGACAAAAGAGGGAATATTTTCCATGAAATAACATGGCATCAGAAGATGTTTGTGCAGGTAATAGCATTCTTGCATCCAAATATTTCCTGGCTGTGACTGTTTGTGTATTATTTCTTCTGTGAGAGCCTGCCGTGGTTGGCTGCCTGGCAGGAGGCCTGTGCCCTGGCAGTCTGCTGGCCTGTGGAGTGAGAGGATGGGGCAGCTCTCTAGGCACACAGAGACACTAGCATAATGCTTTGAGGGGAGATATGGATGGTGCCATCCTGTGGGATACATGCTGACACACTGGGGCAATGCTGGATATGTGCTCCTGGGATGGGGGTGGCATCCGAATGCCCTGGTGCTGCCTTAGGAGAGGCTGAAACCTCCTCCCGGCACTCTCAGTCGATTGCACAAATATTGCTCCAGATGGGCACAAGAGCTAAGATGGTGCAGGTGGTCTTCAGCTGGTCTCCAAGACCATGGCTGTAGGTCCTGTGGGAGGTCACTGTGGACACAGACATTAAAACTCTTTCCTGCAAGCCAGGGTCTACTTCCAGTGCAGCAGCACAGCCCATGAGGCTGCTAGGCTGGCAATTCTTGGGAGAAGCCAGTAATTATCCCCCTATTAAATTATCCCCTAATCTATTAAACTTAATCCTTTTATTAGTAAGTAACATTAAATACCCAAGGAAGCAGCTGGCATTCAATCAGTTCTGTGGGTTGTAGCAATTTTGTAAGGATGCGAAGTAGGAACTTTCTGAGTTCATCCCCTCTACCACCATTTATGTGCATGTCCTGGGCAGAAGGAGGCTCAAAAGAGAGACCTTGCTGGTTTTGGAGAGAAGCTACATTATGTTGATGTTGACCAGATTGTCTTACCTCAGCATGGCTCAAACCATCCCCAGACTTCTTCCTTTCAACCCCCTCCTTCTCTTTTTTTTTTTTTGTGCACTCAAAATGGTAGCGGTGCACTGCTTTTTACACCACCCGCTTTCACAGTAGTATCTGATAGTACACTTGAGAGTACTTTTAGTGGACTAAGGTGACAAGCAGGCACCATCCAATTGTGTTCACCTCATAGCTAGATCAACGCCCTAGTTGGGAGTGTAGGATTTCCTTAACGTGCTATGGAGTATTTTTCACAGGCGACATGCCATAAAATGAAATGCTGCAGAGAATGGTCTATCCTGGCATTTTGGGAAGTAGATCTCACTTTCTCAGTAAGCTCTTTTGGGAAGCGTTAAATAGAAAAAGTTTGTATAATCATGAGAGTACACCAAGGTAATAAGAAACAGGATCAAAAGAATGTTTTGCTTGTGAGCCTATGAAACAATATTTGTTGCAAAACTGTTTTACGTAAGAATTTGCATGTCAGCCTGAGTGATAAAATGGAGTTCAAACTACAGAAAATACTTGATGAAAAGTCTAACAAGATGGTGGAGGCAACTTAGGGCTTTCTTCAAGAGAGAGAGTTAAGCCCTTCCAGACCTTGACCCTTCATGGCCAGCAATACTGACAAATAACGTTACTGCTTCTCTTCCTGGACTTTGCTTGCTTGTGTACACTCAAGTACTTTCTGTGTCTCTTTGTGTGGATCTACTATCCATCTGCCGACATTAAACTCCTTGCTAGCCACCCACTCTCAAAGATGTCTAAAAATACTGTCCACCAAAGGATGACTCTGTGACATACACTGGGACAGCAAGTCCAGCCTGACTAAAACCCCATCTGCTACCTCCAAGGTCTTCTAGGTACCAGAAGGAGGGCATGGCATCTCAAAGTGCAAAAAGAAAATGCTTCTTCCTTGATGCTGTGGAAAGTGAACAGTAACAACCTGTTGCTTTTCTTGAAGTCCAGAGTACAAACTGGAATAAAGATGGCTGTCACATTTTTAGTGGATCCTGGCAAATCTGATAGAGAAGCTGAGAAAGTCCACTCGTTACTGCAGTAACAATCAGGCAGAAATCCAGTCAGAAACAGCCAGCCCAAGTATGTGGAGCCAATGCAAGGCAGTATAGGCATGGTGGGGTTTCATGCCTTCCTTGCAGCAGGGTGTAGGAGTAGAAGTGGAGATGGAAGAATAGACTCTCCTGAAAGGGGTGGCAGTTGGCATGGTGGCCCTGTGGGCGGTGGCCGTCACCGTACAGTCCATGCCCTAGTAGACCTGGCTTCCCAAGGATCTGACACAGCTGGATTAGTAGCAGGATTAGGCATATTTTGCTGCCTCCAGCTATCTGTTCCTCCTGCAAGTGTTTTTGCTTTAGCCCTTTTGAGAAAAGATGTGCTCTTGAAATTGCCTGATAATGCTCCTAATGCTCCACCCTTTGTTTTGAACTCTCAGCTGTTCATTGCTATTGGGTAAAATATTTGCATTGTTTCACGTTTGCATGCATTGAAGGGATTTTTGGTGGCTGTCTACACATTTTTGACTAGAAAGCCTGGTTTTGCTCCAAGATGATTACAGATGTTTAACAAAACCTGAGAAATGCAAGTACTGCAATATAAAAACAATTTTCCAGACAGGGGAGTGCAGTTACCATTCTTAAAAATTTTTGTAAGTTGCAGTAACATACAGAAACATAAGTTTCGTAATAGGTACCCTGAAATCCTCATGTAATATTTTTGAAATTTCCATGAAATATTCCATATACCATATCCATATTCCAAATAAAGTTTTGGAACTACACCTCTGTTTAAAATCCCAAGCAACAGCACATATAAGTACAGCTAACTCTTCTTTATCAGGAGTGGTAGGGGACCATTGTACCTTATTAATGCTGGAAAGAGTCATTCAGAACCACCCATGTGGTGCCACTTTTAGCTTGAGACAATTACCCTGCCTGGACAAAAGATGTTTTTTGCAGGGGGTGTCAAGTCTGCCCACTGCAGCCCCAGCAGCTGGCCCACCCTGACTCCATGGGTGTGATATGCCTGCATCTCCTGCTGAATCCTCCCTCAAACTTTATTCCACCCATCAAGAACCACACTGCACTGAACAGAGCTAGTCACAGAGACAAGTTGCTCATAAGTTGCTAATCAAAATTGTCCTCTTTCTCCAACTGCTATTGCAGCTGGAGGAGAAGCTGCTATTGCGGTGGGGACGGTCCTGCTGCAGCTTACCCTTTGTGTGACATGAAAACACATCCCATGCTGATAAGATACTATGGCAAATATGGTGACCTTACACATCAGAAAGTGAATCCAACTAAAAAAGTTAGAGCAATATTAATCCGTTCTCCATGCAGTGATTAATGCACTTTAATTAATCTACATTAAATTTAGGCTTTTAGTTAATTCAAAAAAATTGCTCCTATATTCCCTCTGAACTCACATAAACGGGCTAGAGAAAGTTCAACAAAAGACCATCAAAATGTGGAAGAAACAGAAATCAGAATTATTGATGATATCCATGGCATGCTATTGATAAGTTATTATAAATTATTGTTTTACTGGTTTTGCTATAAGACCCAGAGGCCTCAGTCAGAATTAGAACACTACTGTTCATAAGTATACATAAATACATGTATACACATACATCATACGCACAAATACAAATACAGAAATGCATGAAGTCTATTATTCCGAGAAGATAAAAAATAGTTAAAGCTCTCAACTCTTCCACTTGGCTTTTTGTAAGTGTGTTTTTATGAAAATCAAGGCAAAGAAGAGTCTTTGAGGGAGACGGAGGACAGGAGAAAGAGAAAGAAATCAGTAACCATCACTTACAGATCACAGAGCCTGGAGAAGTAAGCATGAAAAATTACTGGATTGACTCTTGAGGTACTTAAAACCAACAAATACTGAACCTTTTAGAGCAATTTAACTACCCAGATCATTATTTAGTAAAAAATATAGCCAAAGCGTGCATAATCAAAGAGTTCTCGAAATTGCATGGAGACAGCTTTATGGTATTTGGCTTATACATCAGAGCACTGGCCTGTCGCCTATAGATGCATTTGAGACATTTGGCAAAATAAATAACAAATAATAAATACTCAAGCATTTGATGTAGGGTTTTATAAAACCTTGCCTCAAAATTAGTTCAGAATTGCCTGGGATAGGAGAGACAGCTTTCAAAATATTCATGAAAGAATTCAAAAATATTTACAGTTCTTTGCTTTAAAACAACATCATCTGGAAAGGGAGAAACCTGGAAAGTGTTAATACTACAGAGGGCTGGACGCAGCCATGGTGTGGGTAACGGGGTTGCAGAGGACTATGGCTGGTCCCAAGACCCCTGGCATGGGTGCTGTGCTAGGTAATGCTGAAGGAGAAGCCCAAAGGGAAGTGGGGAGGGCTGCCTGAGCTTCTATGATAGACACATGCTGGCTGGAAAACGCTTGAGAATGAACTAATTAAAACAGCACTTCCAGCACAGTCAGGCAGCAAAGTCAGCTCATGTGAAAGCCGGCCTCATATTTTATATACGGAGAGATCTTGTACTCTCCTTGGAACTGCACCCTGATCTGTTGTGTGCATTTCTAGGTCTCCTATTGAACGAATGTGCTGCATATTGAAAGCATCAGAGGAGAGCAGCGAAAGAGACTGAGGTAAGATTGAGACATATTGGTAGGTCACCCGTGCTTACACCTGAATTATGGGATCAGCTGAGGTGGTTTGAAAGATGTGACAATATGATAACAGAACTGGGCGTACACCACAGGGCTGCAGGTGGGGCATGGGGTAAAAACTTGACTAGGAAACCTTGAGGTGGAAAATAAGGGCAGTTTCCCAACTATGAAGTCTATAGAAGTAGTCTTAGAAAAAAATGATGGAGCTCCTGCTTGGAGAGTACTTGAACGAGAGATGACAGTGAGCAAAGTAATTTGCTGGAGACACTCTGTACTGCTGGGGTGTCTCAAGAGATCTCTCATATTCTTATCTCTTATTTCTATGTGCTAAGAACAGCAACCTTGGTAATTAGGCACTCGTTTGAGAGGAAGAGCAAAATATTTGTCTCATCCTTCAAAGGCTGTTGAAGATGACAGCTTAGGCATATTCAGTTTCAACATTTCAATAGTGCTGATGTGCATCTGGAAAGGGCCAAAGAAGGTGCTGGTGTAAATTATGCGGCCAGTACCTCCATTTTATACTGGTAAGGGCATGCATGTATGCACGCGCAGGGAGATGGGGGTAGACGGATGTTCTGGCTTGTGTAAATTTGGCTGCATGCCTCATGCTCACACATGCAGATCATCGCAGACTGATGCATAAATCCTCCTCCGGCTTATTTATAAATGTTTCCACTTAGGCACATTTTTTTAAAAATTTGAAATTACAATCATTTGCTATCTTTTCCAGCTTCAGTCTTTTTTTTGAGGGGTGGGGGGTGTGAAGACTCTTTGGTCAAAGATAAAAAAGGGGAGAAGACAGATAAAATAGTGAAGACTAGCACATCCAAGGCTTAGCTGGTCTGCGAGCACGTATATTCCCTACCGGACAGACAGCTTCGGAGGCAAGGACGGTGCTGACTCAAAGGATGCTTCCTCTGCCAGCCTTTAACAGCATCTCCAGCTGCTGTGGAGGAGATGGAAGTGGAGCAAAGGAGCAGGAGCTGCCTCCCTCCCTGTTCTTGACAGCATTTTGCTGCTACCTGCCCCAGATCAGATCCTGGGCAAGGTTTCCCCTGAAGAGCCCCTACAAAGCACTGCAATGTCAGGATTATGTTGCCTTCAGGCAAGAGCAGTGCTCTCTTTCCTACAGCTGCACTCGAGGCTGAGCTCTAAAAGAGGGTCAGGGACCCACCGCTGCCCCTCGAACGCAAGGAGCCCTCTGGCCATCCCAGACCTCCAGCTGAGCTCGGGGAAATAAGGGTTTTGGCTATGCTCAAAGCTGGCCCGGGGGCCTTGGTGTTTAGCACTGTCTCTAGGCCCGTTTCGCCGTTGGAGCGAGGAATGCAGGAGTGGTTTCTGCTGGGAGCCCCAGGGCAGAGAGCACAGGCTCACAGCCTGCCCTGCGCCGAAAATCACGGGGCTATGCGTTACGTGCAGGTTATTAAAGATTCTGCTTACTTTACAATGGTCTGTTAACAGCTCTAATGTCTTTAACATGTGCAGTCCATTGACTTTTAAGTAACATTTTATTGAAGTAACTGCCGTGGTTATTAGGCAGTAAGATTTACGCTTCATTTTCAGTCCTGAATCTGGAAATCTGGAAAGAAAAGAAAAAAAGGGAGGAGAAGAAGAAGCAGAGGGATGACATCTACCAAGAGACAGGGAAGGTGCTGCTTGGGACAGCATTCGCTGTGCACCCGTGAGACACCATCCCTGTGTTTGCCAGGAAATGATTCCCCCAAATCCGGGGATGCTGAGCAAACCACTAACAGAAGAGATATGCAGAGCATGCTCCTCCTTGGTGAAAATTCAGTATGAGTTGCTTTCTTTCCCCCCCTCAGTATGAAATAATATTTGCAGATTGAACTGAGGGAGAGGTTTGTGACACATTTACATTGCAATGCGGTTTGCATTAAGGAACTGGCACTTGACTTTTGCTCATTGAAGAATTAACGTAAATCTTAAACCTTCATAATCCATTGGCACGGGTGGCAAACAGAGTATTTGAATGCAATGCTGCATGTTTCTACTGGCTGGGTGTTTTAAAGTCTCACATCTTGCATAAATCTCTTTTTAATGTGAAATGAAATGTTTAAAATAACTTGTTAAGCAACGATGGTCAGAGATTTTTTTTTCTATCTGGAATTTTACGAGGTGCGTTTTTTCATTCCCTAAACTGCTTCTTTTAGTCTTGTCATTTTTCTGAGCCACCACTTAGAGCTGACTGGCGCGCCCAAGAGCTGCGACCACTCTCGCACAACTTTGTAAAACCAGAGATAAGACATTTTTGTACATTTATGGTAAAACAGAGATTACAGCCTACTGGCTGGTCTTGGCCTGCATTAGTTTCTTTGTTTTCAGAGATGTAATCTCTTCTTTTTCATCCCATCACCCATGTCTGAACTGATGGAAGATGATTGTCTGTCATACTCCAGGCTTAAGTTACTAGCCTTTCAGCTGCACAGAGGCCTTGAGAAATGCACTAATATATTCACAACAGGAGGAAACTGCCAACAGAAACAGATCCTGAACTGGTTCCCAAACAGGATGACAAAAAAAGTCCACTCGGACCACACACAATCCCTCTGCTTTGCATGTGGGTCCTGTTGCACACACTTGCCTCGCCTTTGCTGTATAAACAGCAGACAACTGAACTCCTTACGTTGGTACACAAGAACATCTTGGTTTTAATGAAAAATTGCATTTAACTCCGCACCTCAGAATTTGCCCCTGTAAAAATTCCTGTTTCTCGTAAAGATGTTCTGTACCCTTTGGAAAACACCACCCCAGCCTCCTTTCAACAAAGTCCCCAAATTCCAGAGCAGAGCAAGGTACCTGCACACACATTACGTTTCCTACAGCTCTTAGGAAATCTCTGATCTCAAGTTGTTCTTATTTATATTGCTGTGGCTAAAACAAAGCAAAACCAAACCAACAACTGTGTATTGAAGCTATAGAATAAGCGCAAATTGTTCTCTTTAAAGCAATGATTAATCAGGCTGTTTATGAAAATAATGCTTTGATGATGCCACACATTTAAGCCAGGCACACAGCTATTTGGAAGGAGAACTTTCCAGCACGGAGTGCTTTCTTCAGCAGGAGAAATAAAAATCCTGGGAAAGCAAAGTCAAGTCTGTGTGAAAAAGGGTGGCAAAATCTGAGGCACAGAGGCACAAACTGTAAAAGTCTAGAGCCTGAAGTACCTGCAGAGCATCTTTCTCATTTAGACTAATTGTTAAAGTGCTCTGCCTTGTACCGCACAAAGAAAAGTTTGTTATAAGCTGAAAATGCTTGGCCATTCTAAATTCCCAGCCTCTATAAAGCCTCTATAGGGGACTTTACCAGCACTGGATAATAGCCTAGCCCAACACCTTTAATAAAATCAAGGTGACAGACCATGAAAACATTTGCTTCAGCACTATAAGCAAATCTGATACTGTTGCTGAAAGATGCCTCGAGGCATCTGTACAAGTCTTCAAGAGAAGTGGTGGTGGTGCTAGTATGTGGGGGGGCTTCAGACCAGCGAACCCAGGGCGCCTCATGGACAATGGCTGTAACTTTGAAATTTTAAACTGGCTACAAACACAAAGAGCTGGGCTCAAATCCCGTGCAAAGATTAGGGGGCAAAAATTGTCGTTTAAATGCAAAATGTATTTTCCCATTAAAATTAGAGTGTTTTTTAACGTTCAATCACGTGAGAGATGTGGTTTCATAAATTAACACTAGTAGAACATGAAGGAGTCTGAGAAACAAGCATGAAATTATTTCACACAGCAGTTCGCAGCTCACACCTCATCAAACCCAACACTGCAAGTGTAAGATATGTAACTTCACATCTAAGGGAAAAAGAAAAACAGAAAAGACTAATGCAGCTCACTTTTGTTGCTTTCAAATGCTGTTTACCATATAAACAACTAGAGCTGGTTTTGTAAATCCCTGGACAGGAAGCTGGCAATAATACACCTTAAGCTGAATTCAGAGTTCTTCTGGGACAGGAGAGTTCTGTTTAGTTAAGCCTCCATTTTTGTGTTAAAATCTAGGTCAGATTTATTTTAAACATCTTCTTTGTTTTGTTTTGTTTTGTGTGGTTTTTTTCAAATCTATGCACCCAACTTCAGAGCTCAGATATCTTACAAAATTTTTGTGATTCATTAATTTGTATAACACAAAGAGTTTTCAGAAAGATCTCTTCCCAATTATTTTCTTTTTATGTCATTTCAATGCATGTCTGCCATCAGATAATATCACAGCTGTATCTGTATTATGTAGTAGAGGTGAGACTGACCAGTCAAAATGTACACTGAAGCATATGAAATACAACATTAAAAATTCTTTCTAAAATCTATTTTAATTTTAAGCAAACTAGCAGTCAAGCTTACACTGATTTGTGAATAGGAGCTGGACACAATTTTTCCTAGTTCCCACCCCAGATACTTGCAGAAGCCTGATACTGATTAATTATGGTTTAAAAGAAAAGGTTTCTCAAGGGACGCAAGGGAAGGGAGGATGGTGGACTGTTGAAATGGGACTAGAATAGTAGTTTTGCTTAATCAAGCCAACCTTCTATGCCTTATTTTTTTCAGTGAGACAAACAATTAAAACCTACATAGTTTTTTAGAAGGAAAAGAGCAAAATAGTAATGTGGTGTGCTAAGTGCTAGGCACGTACCATGTACTATGCAGAGAGGGGTATGAAAAATGCTAATGCAGAATGGCCTTTTTCATCTCATTATTCCAAGACTTGTTGTTGAAGAAAGGGTGGAAAACAAAATTATTTAAAAAGATCTAAAATGCAGCTGGACTTTCTGTCTTGAGGCCACTATGAACTTAAAATTCAGCCATGTGTAGCAAAGCCCCACAAGACCTATAAACTCCTTAACTCCCTCTTAATCAGTTTTTTGGAAGTTTTAAGAACTGCTTAAGTCTTGGGCTGCTCCTCTGTGCAGAGATAATGTGTCCCAGACAGAAGGTAAATTGCAGTAGGTAGACTTCCTCATCAGGAGAGAAATTCATCATGTGACATACCAATATTTCACATTTATTTCCAGTTTCTGGAAATCCCCTTTTTTATTCTTTAAGCACTAAATGCAGGATAATGAATTTGTGCAGGATGAGTTGTGTTACGATAAGGAACTGTGACAGTAACTGATCCCCTTTCAGTTTTGGTTTGAAGAGCCTTGGATCATCTTCTTGCAGAAAACCACCTCAGGTGCATAGAGCCTGCCTGCCACCGCCAGCGCATGCTGTCCCGAGGCAGGGGGAAGTGGGATGTGATTTTCGGCATTTTGGGCATTGACAGACCCTCTGAGACTGGTTGCCTTCTCCACTTACACCTCCTTGCTCTCTGAAGAGCGTGACTATAGCATTAGCTACTTTGCCACTGGGCTTTCCTGCTGGTGCCGTGAAATCGTAGCTGTGGAAGGGGTTAAGGCATATTTCCTGCTGCCTAAAGCATGCGACGCGTTTATAGCTGCCGAGATGGGCACTGCTGTGCGGTACTCAGAGACTTTGAGGCTTCAGGTACTTTGGGACAGAGCTGGAGGGGGTGAAGCAGTTATGGAGCCCCGTCCCTCCCTGATATTTGCTATGGGTGCGCGTAGCTGTTACTTCTCCCACTTCTGAAGGAAAAAGTGCAATATGGTCCTTAGTATCTAAGATGCTATAGTTTTTGTTCTGTGGTTTTAATTCAAAACATCATTCGAATGTTCTGTTCAAACACCGTGTGTTAGAAGTGGATGTGGCTCTGTTTACCCTTGAAGCTGCAGTTACTTCTGCTCTCGCTCAATTTTCTGAAAATGAGAAGATGAAAAGAAATGTTTTGGTTTTATATGAGGGAAAAACAGTTCAAATGTTTGGGCAGCCATGCCTCTTCGCTTACCTTTAGGAGGAGGCGTTTTATTTTTCCCTTCCACTGCTTTGTGGAGTCGGCAGGCGCAGAGCACCTTGATCTGAATGCCATGAGATCTGGGGGAAAGGAGTCATCGGGATTTTCATTATTTTAATTCCTTATTAAAATTTTATTCTGGATTGAAATGAGACAAGAAAGTGCTTGGATCTGATTTTATGTCTTCATTCACTTGTTTGTTATTTTGCTTAGCTTTGAAAACACAATATTGAAGCCGAGGTACAGCAGGGTTACTATCTATCTCTTCATTTATTTTATTTTAACTTTCATTAGCTCCTTCTCAAGGCTGTGATTTTTAATGGCAAACAGTTCAGGCCAGCACCTAATGCAGATTAGGGGAAAAGAACAAAATAAAGATGACAGCTTTTTAATGCTTAGAAACACCTCAAGTCAAACATGCTCTTTCCAGTATTTTTTCCATCGAAGCTGCCTGTGGCTTTTAACGTGTGACAAGCTCAGCGCTGTGAGCAGCTGAAAAGCGCTGAGATGTAAGTGCCTGGGTGTACTCCCCACAACAGCTCCTTGCACGTCAGGTCAGAGCTCGGCTTTTAAAACTCCCCAAATACATATTCATTCACATGGCATTCTGTTAAAACTCTGAATGAGACTTCGTGGTCTATAAGAAGAATATGTGTTGGGAATCCTATTTAAATGATTGTTTATAGGTACAGGCATATGGGCTGGGGGGGCAGCTTGGAAAAATCTGTATCTCTGTTGGCATTATTTTGCAATGTACTTGATGAAGAGAAAGGAACAAAAGGGTATGGAAACATTCCTTCAGTTTTGGGCATTTCCATCAGATGTTTTTGAAACTGATATTAACAATAAAAATGTTGCTTATAAACAATTATGTTGCAATGGTGAAAAGTCTAACATAAAGTATTTTAAATGATGGGTAAATTGAGTGATTTACTCTCTTTTCCTCAAAAACATACTGTGTTGTATGTCCTAAAACACATCGCATTCATTCATTTTTAAAGAAAACATATCCACCACATAAAGAGTATTTACTCCACAGTTATACTGGTATAAATGAGCTGAGGAACAGTTTTTAGGCTAAAGGAGATCAGGTGCAACTTTAAGTCAAATACTGTTTTTCCTGGAGTTATTTGCATTTATATCGCTGTAAAAAAACACAGTTCAAACCCCTGTACTTAAATAAAGCTCTTCATGCAATGATATTAAAAAAATACATATATATTCTCTCCTGTTAGTGTCCGTCTGTGACTTGCTTGGAGCCAGAGGGAGATTTTCCTGCACTTCCACCCACAGAGGCGGGATGGGAGCTGGGAGCTACCCAGCTGCGAGTGGGGGAAAACGGAACCATGGCAGGGGCTTGTTTTAAGATTAAGTGTAAAATTAAGCTCTTGATTCCCATTACCAAGCACTAAAAGGCCACTGAAATTCATGAAAATTTTTGAATGTCTCGCATGTTTTAGTCCAGGCACCGGGCCACTGTTCACAGCTGGGAGTTTAGCCAGCCCAGGTCGCTAAAAATTCTTCCAGCAATTACAACCAAAGGGGAAAAAATTCTTCACTTAATGTCTAAATAAGTTTAAAGTTGTTTTTACTATTTTTAAATGACACTTCTAGAGACCCAATAGCAGGCTTTTTCTCATACAAATATTTCTGTAGAAAATTGACACCAAAAATTGAAATGTTAGCATCTAGGAGAGGTCTTCTTTTTGCTTGCACAGTGTCATTTACAAAGGAAAAATCACAGTAGTGTTGAATATTACCATTTATTTTCTAGTATCTTCATACAGGCTAAGAAACATCAACTGGGACTTAGACAGCAGATGAAAGTCATAACACTAGGGCAGGGCAACCAAATCTGAATCTGTTTTATGAAGTAGTTTCTGCCTTGGTTCTTTTTACTAGCTTGACGTAACAAGTTCTTACCACGCAAAAAATGAAACAAAGTAATGGTATAGAGAGATTCTGAGAGAGATGAGTTTATAGCTAATAAAGCCAATACAATCACTCATGGATTTTTTCTCAAGCTAAATTTGAAGAGAATTTACTTTTAGTAAAATCTCTGGGAACACCACAATGCTAGGGAAATTGCAGAGGAACTAGGTACTCGGACTCATTCCCTGCTCTCACCATGTGGTGGCAGCCTAAGGCATGTGTTCACCAGGCATTTTCATCTTTGTAACTGCAGCCAGAAATAAATTTCCTGCTCTTCCAAATGTCGCTCTACTGGTGCTTTCCCATTGCAGGCAGCAAGGGACTTGCTTGTCAAAATGCTGAGCCATATGCCCTGTCTCCATAAATACTGACAATTCTCTTTTAAAGAAAGGTGAGACAAAACGTGAGAGGTGAGATCAACACGGGCACAGCATCCAAAAGCTGAAGAGAATCTACTGAAACCCTTTTGAAAGACCATTGATATAGTGCCTTCATTTTCCATTGTGGTTTCGTTGAACATTGACCAAAGTCTTTGTACAAATTACATGAGCCGTTCTCCCTCTCCCTCCCCACCGCACCCTGCCTTTTTCATTTTTCTATTTGCATGTGGTTTGGTTTTTATTCTCCCCTCAAAATATTCCAGTTCAGTCCCAAACTGCAAGCAGGCTTGCAGGCTTTGGAGTGGGAAGGACCTGCTTTGTGCACTGTGTTCTGTCCCTGTGCAGTTGCGAAGCCGTCTGCGTGATAAATTTGTGACTGCTCCCTTTATCTTTGTGTTAGGTTCCTTATGAAAACAGTTCATGGAATTTAAGAACAACAACAACAACAAAAGACAATCTCTCTTCAATTTTTAAACATCATGAAAAGAATGTGTTCCATCTTGCTTTAGATCTCAAGCACATAGAGAGAGATATTAACTATTTTTAATTGAATCTGCTCATGGTGCGTTCATTTGGGGACATCCGTGCACGTCACTCCTGCAATATCTTTCCCTCTGGATATTCAGTTTCCCCTTTTTCAGCCTCCATCAGGCAAACTCACTGCCCCTGTTCATCTTTCCATCTGTGCAGCGTCTCTATAACAGTCCCGGTCTTGTGTCCATGCTCTTTTCCAAGAGAACTTCTCCCTTCATCTAGCATGGTGGTATCTTTAGTCTGCTAGGACCTATGTTAAACGTTCCTTAACTAAATTGTATACATATTTAATTCTTTGAATTCCATTTCTGTGTTCTCCTAATAAATCCTGTTGTAATTCCTTGAGTTCTCACCAGTGCTCACTGGGGCAAATAAACAAAGGCAGTTACCAGTATCAATGTACTATTGGTTAATTGCCTGCTTAACTTCACCTCCTCCTTTATACTCATTAACAAAAACTTTAAATAATCCTAATTTGCTCAGACCTACACTGAACATTTCTTCTCCCTGCCCTAATTCAGTACGAGCTGATTTAAACCATCCTCCAATATTTTTTTTGCTCATGGCGCATCACTCAGTTTCCATTCCACGTGACAGTAATCATATCCAAACGAAAAAAGAATTAAATAAACGTGACGTTTCGTGACACGCTGTATCAGATGCTTTCCTAAATTAAAGGAAGCCACCCACAGCTTGGGAACCCCTGCTAGGGACATCACCCCCTTCTTCCTTTGAAGCCGGGAAGCCGGACGTGGATCCGTGATGGAATTATCACGACTCCCAGCCCGTCCTTGGTGCCAGGGTGGGCATTGCATGCCTTATCCTGAATCTTTATTTGTGGTAGCTAACACAACCCACTGATGAGCATGTGCTTGTCCAGTACCACCGTGTGCCCGAATCACAGGGTATCAGTGTCAGTGTCTGCACAGTGTTAAGATTGCCTTTGGCTTAGTGTGTGCCCGCACTCCCTCCTTGGCACACCGGACCCAGTGAAGTTGCCACCACCATAGTTTCATTAGTCTCAGCAAGGGAAAGGGCCACGGAGGGAGTCACCGCTGCGGTGGTCAAAGAGGGAGAACCAGCTCTTCCCGGCAGCAAAGGGGCCGGGGAGGGGAAGGAGCCCCGGTCCCCACCTCGGTGATGCTGGGGCGCCCGCTGTAGGGAGCTCTGTGCTGCGCCATGCCTCACATGCGTGCGGCTCAGCCGGCTCTGTACTTCCAGTAATTCAATCAGGACAGTCACGTCGTAACCATGTGGAGTCAGTTACCGAGTCACAGTGAATTACTGAGGAAAGGATTTCGTAATTAAAAAGGACAATAAAATGAAGAGCTTTCCACAACAGTGGAGTCCAGAATTACAATGATGACATCCGAGAAACAAGAAAACAATTAAATTTGGGCTTGGTTTAAAGCCGGGCAGCACCTCTTCAGAAGAGAGCCCGTTCCTGTTCTCCCCCCAGCAGCCTGTAGAGGGTCAGAAAAAATGGGTGACAAGGAAAGAAGTGAGAAAGGGAAGGTGGAAGATGTTGCCTCTGCCCTTGGTGGTTAGACAGGGAAAGACAGCACTCTGCAGCTATCAGATGGGAAGTAGGGCCCAAGACTCGTTATCAGCTGAGGGATTCAGAGAAGAGGAGGGGCATATTTAGGAGAAAACACATCCATGAGGAGGCACAAGGAAAATCAACACTAGCAGTGAATGTTATGAACCAGCAAGTCTCCTGCTGGCCCCAGCGCCCAGATCCACAGCACCCTATGGAAGAGTTGTGTTTTAGGTAATGTCCAGCTTCTTGGCTGTGTCTGTTGCTGCGCTATCCGAAAGCCTTTGTGCCAGCTTGCTTCGAGGCACCAAACTGAATTACTTTCCTGGCAGGGTAAACAACAGCAGCAAAAAAAGTGAACAGGGTTGGACTCAAGCTGTCCTGCAATGATCTGCCTTCTGCCTCGCTCTCCAGATCGCCACCTGATCAGAGCTCCCCTGAGGGGAACATGCGAGGTCCTCACCAGTTCCTCCTTAATCTGTCCTACCTGGCACGCGTGGTTGCAGGCACTGTGAAACCTGTTTGTTCTAGGTCATATCTTCGTTTTTAAAAAACAAAACCAAAACCCCCCAAACTCAACCCAAGAAGTAGATTAGATAATGTTAGCTGCTTGCTTTGCGTGTGACACCCCTTGCTGACTGCCAGTACATTAGAAGAGTTCTTGTTTGCAATGCAAAGCCTTGGCTGTTTTAAGATCCCTGTGCATCATACATATGGTCATCTGCTGTCCGGGACAGAATAGCTGGGACAGTTGTTCACCTCTGGAACCTGTCAGAACTTCCATATGCAGTAGAGGACAGCGTGTTACACAGATTGGGAGACCTACATTTTATCCCCGCCTTTCTTAATGATGAGGAAGGCAAGGCCTCTCAGTTCTGTCCTCTAAAATATTCTGTAAAGGTTTTTTTGTAAGGTAATCTGAACTTCTACAAATGAAAACCATTAATAGATAATTATTATTGTGGTGCCCCTAGGTAGTCATGGGGTGCACATACTTACACTTTACACTATAACAAAAACACTGATTTTATGTGGGAACATCTGTTTTCTCCTTTGTTTCCTGGACTAAATGAAAGCCCTCATCTGAAATCCAAATCTGGAATTAATCCTCACTTTTGAGATGAAAAAGAGGTGAGTTGCTTCCCTATCTGATTATTAGTCAACTGGGCAAAAGAAGTGATTTGGCTCATTTCTTGATTTGCCTGTGGAGGATTCCTTGCAGGCAATAGTCCTTTCTGTACTGTGAGAGACTGTCCTACCAAGTGGAAGAGCTTACCTGTCCACCAAGAACATCGTGGAAAGAGATGACCTCTGTAAAGTCCTACCAGTAAGTGCTAAAATGCTAACTTTACACCTAGCAGGCGCAGAGGTAGGAAGAAGAGTGAGCTCAGCACTGCATTATTTTAGCTGGAGAAAGAATCCAAGTTTCAGAGGTTGGTGTGTCACACTGGAGACTCTGAACTGAAGCATTTTCAGATCTGATATATTCAGATGAGTACTGTACTCTGCTTCAACATTTGATCCTTAGTGAAGTATCACTAACATCATGTGAGTGAATAGTTAACCCCATTATTACCTTCTGCATTTCATAACAATATTGCTTTGTTGATGGTCTCTCACTTACAGTCCTTAACCATTCTCAGTAGTTTCCATATAGAAGTGAAAACAATTTTTCTCATGCCTACACCTATGCCCACGGTTGTTTGGTTTAGAACCATATAATGAAACTTATTTACATCTTTCAGGCAAAAATCAAAACATGCCTGCGTTGTGTAAACATGGTTTTCCCCATGCAAACATATCAATGAATTACCCAGGTGGCTTGCCTAAGACTAAAACATTAAAAATAAAAAGATAAATAGAGTTGATTTCTGAACAGAATGCTAATAATCTTACCCAATGAAATCTCTCACTAAATCTCTCACTGAAGTTTAACCGAATGATGGCTATTGCTACTCATGCTAGTGGGGGAAGTTCTGCTGAAATTATAGCCTGAGGTGTATAAAAAAACATTGGTTTACTGACAATCAATCAAGTAGAGCAAGATCTTCTGCTGCAGAACTTCCCAGGACATCCTATTGATGTCAGTGGAAGTGGACTTTCATCCATTGAAGTGGACCTGATTCAGGTGAAGCTCTGTTTTTCATCTAGCATAGATCTGCACCCACTGCCCTTTCTTTTGTAGTGTCACAGGTAAACAAAGCCAAAGTGGAACACAATGAAAGGCTTGGGTCTGAACCAAGTTTCACTTTGAAACCATCAATCAGGCCTGGCATGCACGAAAGAGATCTCAGCTTCATGTATCTCAGTGAACATTGTCAAACAGCACCCAAGGTTCACGTTTACAATAAAACATGAAGCCAGGGGAATATTGCATATCTCTAATGATAAGTCCTATTGTCGCTGGCTATCCACATGTGGATGCCTGTCACTGCTGAAATGAACAATACTATACTGTCCTAATCCATTAGGAAAATATTTAGAGTTCTAACTGTATTAAAAGATATGACATCTATTTCCCTGCCCACCTGACATAAGAATTCAGGTTGATTCTTATGCTTTCTGCTGTTATCACACCTTAACAATTGACAGCACTTGCCTGTTCTATAGTTCCTTTTCCAGATGCGCTGTGAAGCAATGCAGTACCTTTAAATTTAGTTTTTAGTATCCGGTAATTCTAACATCTAAGTGAGAAAAAGTGTATAGCAACATACATTTTTCTCCTTGATCTCATGGACGAGCGTTTTCTGAAGACTCTGAAGCATTTGACAACGCATCCTCCCCTGGATCAAAGAAAACTCACATCTGTCTCTCAGCTTGGCACGGTCATTTAAAACATCCCCTCCCTCCCCTGGCTCCAGAAAACAACTCTAAGACAAAACCCATACACAAAACCCACTAGAATTCATACAAATTAATTTTTGTTGGCATTTAAAGCAAATTCCATGGAACTGACCACAAATATTTGAAATCTCTCTCCTGGGTAATGGTAGCACAATGGGACTGGAAAGGCAATAGTGCACACCTGGATATACAAACTCCCCAAATCAAAGGGTTAAAAACAAGGGATCATTTGTTCTTAAGGGATACATAAAACACATTCACCAAACAGCTGCCGTGCAACTTGAAACAAAAGCTTGCGAGTGGCAGGTTTTAATGTAAGAATATGAGTGGGAGGGAGCACAAAACATCTCTGATCCTCACATACCTTACAGCATTAAAGCTCTCTTTTCCTCACACCAGTAACAGCTCAAGCATTCAGTTTGCCTCCTTTTGCCTGACAAGTTTGCCTTCTCCTTTCAAACAACCACAGCTGACAAACACCGCCAGAACTGAGCTATGTCAGCTTGCGCCTGCCAGTCCCCCATTGTTCGCTGCAGATAGAAGGATATTAGTGCCTGGTTTGTGACCACTGTAGTTAAACACCTTAAAGCCTATAAGTAAACTTGCCTGTAAATCAAAAAGGCAGAGAGTTTTTTCATTTCATCAAGTGTAGTTTTACTGTCTGCTGTCACCACAGCTGTCAGCAGGATGCTTAACTGCTCTAATTGTCTAAGGGCTCATTCCCTCACCCTAACTAATTGTTTAGATCTGCTAATCTGCATCCGTCATCTGTGAAGGGACGAAGGCTGTTCTCATCTTCCAGTTTATAGGAATCAGCTATAGCAAGTCTGTAACAGGATCTACAGGGTTTACCTACTACCCTGTGGTGAGACGGTTGCTTGCAGTTGGGTGACTGATGTTGTCTCGTGAGCTAGTGAGGATGAGGAGGATAAAATCTTTAGGAGACAGTAAATCACAGCAGTCACCCAAACTGTGACTTAACAGGAAATAATAGCACAGTAAACAGCTACAGCCCTGTAACGTCAAATGTGTAGGAATGGATAGAGGGGCTACGTCAAAACTTTGTATAACCAAGCCCTTAGATAGATCTCACTGTATTTGCAATGTGTGTGTGCTTTTTTAATGTTAGGTATGAAAAATTAATGATGTGAGTATGCATTGCTTCTGTATATCAAATCCTTTTTTTAAATGAGTCATTGCATTTCAAAGGTCTTTCATCTCAACTTATTTATACAACTTTCATACAGTGTATAACACTTCATTTGGTCAAATGCTTATCAAAAACCATTTATTTAAAGATCCTTTTCTGCACATATTGTTTACATATGGAATGTCATCATTTTATGTGGTTTTTTTTTTCTTCTTTGTATTTTTAAATACCCTTGGAAGTAAGGCTTGAGATTCTTTAGGCTTTTCTGGTAATTCTATATAAATTTGCCTTGAGTTTGCCAAATATTTGTTGTAATTAACATTGAGCTGAAATTATCTGGACTCTGTAAGCAGAATTCTGGCTTAAGTGAGGACCATCCCCCAGTCAGCAAATCCCACGTTGCTTCTGCTACCAGTCACAAGTTACTAGCTGCTGCTCCTGCACTATTCTACCAGTGCAGACAAAAGCCTTCATCAAATCACAGAAAATTATTTTTGTGACTGTAAGTTAGTGCCAAGGTTTATTTATGTCTATAAAATCTACCCTCAGATATTTCAATCTGCCTGAACTTTAATTCTGGTTCTTCACATAGGCCTATTACACAGCTTGGATCTCTACGTGAAATTCATTGCAAATGTTTGGTCTGGTTAATTGTCAAGTAATGTCTTTCCCCTTGTGTTACCTGTTCCCTTTTGAGCACTTTCTTCTGCTGTTGCTTGTCGTTGTTGCCTTCTTTCCCCTAGGCTGGGTGCCACAGCTGCCTTGAGTGCCTTACTGAGGATGCTAAGCCAAGCTGGAGAAGCCACGTGAAGTCAAGCACCAGCGCAGCCCTTCTGCTGGCCACAGAAATGCTAGTTACCAGCTACAGGGATGGAAAGGCTCTTGCCAGGCTAAGGAAACACATGAATGTTGTTTAAGGTCTGTGGCCTTTGACACTCTCTAATTCCTCCAATTAAGTATGTGCAAGGGTTCAGGTATAACCACAAGATACTTGTCATATTTGACCTTCTTCTTTTACATTCCTCTTCCTTACAGCGTTTGGAAAGTCCTGCTCCAAGGAGCTTACAATTTAGTATGTGTAGGTACAGTGAGCATTATGTGAAAGGGATATTGATAATTCATAAAACCCAGTACCGATAGGTTTCTTTGAAGGATTAAAGCCTAAATTGAAAAGAAAGGCAGAGGGTGGGAAGAAAGAAACTAGAACATTCCTATTTTAGAAATGAGGAATGTAAACACTGAAACCTCATACTTATAAATCTTAAAAATTAAGGGTACTTCTTTAAAGTTAGTCAGTTAAAAGATTCCTCTATAGACAACCAAAACAGGTAGGGTTTGCTACATTTGCTTAAGTGAAAAAGACAACATAGGGTAAATGGTCTCCTAATCACAGCACTTCAGCTAAGTTCCTGAAGTGTGATGGGATGACTTTTGCCCTAAGAGATTAACTGAATTCGTCTCACACAGGAAATCTAAGGCAGAGTCAGGAAGCAAGTTTACTGCAGAGCCTTACTTCTAAGACAGGACCCCATAAAATCAGTAGCCACCCATAGCCAGAAGATGACCTGTCCTCTCCCGCATTCACTGTTTCTCTATAGACTTTTATTTTCAGGGGAAGTGAATATAGCATACTCTGTAAGACCTCATTCCTCATTTTATAAATGTTCAAATCTTAATAAGGGCACAATTATGAGAAAGGGGGTTTTAAATGAACCAAGTCTGTGCCAAGTAGATGAAGGAATCTTTGAAGTGATCCCACCTTTGATTTATGTACTGGCTAAACCTTGAGTTTCAATCTAGATTTCCTCAGCAAATCTCTTAAATCAAAAGTTTCATTGCATTGCAGTTCAGGAATTAATATGACTGTGAGACTAAGGGGAAAAATATTGTACCGCAGAACAGTAAACTGCTGTAACTACAAAGTTAAACTGAAACTAAAGAAAAACATGCTTTGTGTTATTAGTATGATAGGGCTTTAGCCAGCCCACAACTTCCTCCTGACTCTTGGCCTGCACCCTTGTTCTCAGGGAGGTTTCTGATTTTGGCCAAATGTTCACTGAAATGTGTCCTCTCTTCATGCCTGGAATCACAGGCTCCAAGCGGCCTAACATAAGGACAGAGCAGTATTTTAGATTGAACTTATCCAAATATTATTGGTATATTATGTTTCATAATTACTTTGGATCTTCCTTCTCCTTGGAGTAGAAATGTATTTTGGCTCTACAGTCACACAGTCCTGACACCTTAGATGTAATGGTTCTTACAGAGTGATGAGGTGGCTGTTGGTCTCTTTTCTTTATTAACCCAATTTAGCAGAGCATTTGAACAAGTGCTAAAACTCATCCCTCTTCATCAAAACGCATCGGGCAAGCTGTGCTTGACCTCAGGGCAGCGAGCCCTGTGCTGAGGTCTGCAGACTAATGGGCTCCTCTTGAGCCACTGTAACTGCATAGTTTCTGGAAAGTGAGAGAGTTGAGTTTGAGCTTTTTTCTGACAGAGGAAGGACCTGAGCCCCAGCCTTTCCTTCCTGGGAGAGTGCCCTGACCATGAAGGCATGTGAAGCATGATCAGTGCTATTTGGAGGATGGGTCAGAAAGAGCATCACAGGAGTGACCTACATTCCTAAACCCAGTCAAAAGTTTCAAACCTTAAATCTTAGGCATGTTCATCCAGGATATAGAGAAGATTTCAGACACAGCCTCTTTCGGGGCCCTCAGTGTATTATGAGTGTCTCCAGCTCTTTACGTTTATGAAACCCTTTTCCCCATCTTTGCTCTGTGAAGTCTTCTTCCAGAGCTGAGCTCTGTAGTCCCTTGCTGGGTCTGATGCTCTGGTACCTCAGGTCCCCAGGAGCAAAAAGATGGTAAGACCATTTGCAAACTAGTCACTCACTGAGATGAAGACAACCACATAGGAATCAAAGACTTGTATCATTCAGCAAGTAAATAAAGACATTTTTAATTAACTATTAAAGTTTCTCCAACAAACATAGCAGGTCAATAAGTCTTGCAATTACCTTTAATAATTTACTATGCCAGTCTTGACATCTGTAGTAAATGACAAGAAATTTTATGGTACAAATGAACAGGCCATCACTCACCATCAATTCTAACCAACAGAGGGTTAAAAAACACGTTATAAAGTGAAAAGGTCTCTATTCGATAATTAGGAAAACCAGCTTACTTGCCTCCATCAGATCCAAGGTCAGCCAAGGGAAGACACAGGATTATTTCCGAGATGGTCAAAGGGATGTTCAGTGAACCAGTGAACCAGATGTCCTCTGCTTGGGCTGGTGGAGAAGAGAGATGTCAGCAGAGGAAAGGTGGGCAAGCGCAGGGAGGAAGGATCTTTGTAGGAAATCCAGACCAGTCAGGTCCAATGCATACGTGTTAGGTATATAAGGAGCAGCTGAAGCAGCTAAACGTTAGCTTTTTTCAGAAACTGAGCAGAAAATGGCCAGGCAGGGTTATGCTGCTGAACTTGGCATGAATGATGTCTGCTTTCCCTGGGAGCGGGCAGTTTGAATGGGCATGGGAAGAAACAGCAGAGAAGGGAAGGAATCAGCAGGGGCAGGGGAGCTTCGCAAAACATGCCTGAGTATTACAGCTGCACAGCCTTTGATCAGTAGTCAAACTGTAGAAACATTTTGTGCCATCCATTTATGGGAATAAATGCTGAAGATGTCAAAAGAGCGTAGTATCCTCTCTGGAGCATGCTATTGCACCAGAGAGAGGAGTCCAGCTTCTCTCTGTTTTATTAAATTCTGCTTTCCCGTGAGCAGAGTGTCTCTTAAGGATTCCTTGACACTGTTTCTCTTAGGATTGTATAAATGCAGTCAGATTTCTTTTCAAGTCTTCTCATATACCACCTGCTGCCTTCCAAACTGGGCAGTGTCCTCAGTTGTTATTACTGTGGGAGAAGCTATATAAGAAAAATGAAACGCACAAGAAAAATGAAAAATTTTGGGGACATGACGGCTGGAGCAGTTGTGAGATACAAAGTGCTTAAGGCTGATGGTAGCTTTACACTCAGGACTCCTTGTGCAGTCCCTTCAGCTAGCATTGCACACTGTTTGCATGCTATTAATGTTACATATATTGCTGAGATGAATGAGGGTTGTTATACAGTGTTTATTCATTCTTTGCTTATAAGTCCCTGGATATAAGTTTCCATGACAAACTAAAACATGCTTGAATGACACAAAAGCAGGATTTTCTTTAAAATGTGTTTACACACATTTCCTTATGTTTCAGTAGCAGCAAGTATATTGATTACAGGGCCATTTTAGTGGCTTTATTTTCCCATGTGAAAATTTAGAGTTATTAATTGTAATGTATTTAAAAGGCACAGAGGAGTGGAGGACAACCTCAGCTGCATTAGCCAGAAATGTCTGTTGAAGCTGCAGGCTCAAGTTGCACTTGCAGCTCTGGTGTCTGTGACGGCTGCTGTGTGAGGAGTCAGGAATAACTGTCTCGATTTTGAAAAATATGAGAAATTTTTAAGTGCTCTTGCCACAAGTCAGCTTAAAAAGTAGGAGTTGAAACTCAAGAAGCCTCCACACTCTCACCACCAACACAGGGACTACAGTTTTGAAGGAGCACATTTCCTGGTGGTTGCAGGAAAGAAAAGGACAGGAGCTACAGGGGCTGTTGCTTTTCTATTGGAGTTGCCCTGTGCAATGGTGTGGTTGTGCCCATCCACCTGGGTGGTGGTCACTCATTCAAACTATGGCTGCATCTAGCTCAGTACAGGATTAGACCTACAGTCCCTTCCCTGGTGGACTTCAGCATTGCTGGTCAGCAGCATCAGCTGCCTACAGATACTCTCATGTATGAATATTCCTCCTTTTAATAAACCCTGAAATTCAAATTCCTTCCAAGATTTCAGTAGCAATGTCTGCAGTGCTCAGTTTCCTTGCTGCCTGATCTCCTCCTGAGCATGGCAGCCTGAGAACCACCTCCCCATCCTCATGCAGTCTCAGTAAACTGTGCTTGCACAGCAGTTGCCTTTCAGGATGGGGGAAGACAAACCTGGCCATTTGCCCAGTCTTAAGGGCAAGAAAGATTTTCTCTTCTGCAAAGTGTCTACTGCCCTGAAGACATGGTTGTATTGAGACCCAGGTGGACAACCTGCACAAAAACCAAACCCTAAATACCATGGTCAATCACATGTCATGGTGAATTTTACAAGCAGTGATGTGGTGGAGCTGCTAGGGAGCTTGGGAGAAGCTGCTTTCTGTGAAATGTCAGGGGAGGAGGTTGAGCAATGTCTTTGCATCATTTCCTGCTGTGACAAAGAGCAGGCACCCAGGATGGGACACCTGAGTCCAGTTTCCTCCTCTGCCTGAAGGAATTTGAATCCATACCCTACATGTCTTGGGAAAGCACCCTGTAAATGAAACCGTAGCATGGAGGCACTAGAAAGGGTACGTGAAAGCTCAGCTGTTGACAGAAAAGTGCTTCTGGTGTCTTGTCCTCATGGATCAGCAACAACAGTGGTCCTAGACAGCCATGCTGAGACTGCCTTGCCCTGGTATAGCTGGTTATCTATCCAGGGGAACCTAAAGTCCTAAAACACAAGTCACGCTGGTCCATCTGCAGCTCTGGCTGCAGATACTGGCATGATCCAGCTTATTTAGCTTGACAGGCCTCCTCGGTTGAGGTGACCTGTGTCTGTCTTTCAGTGCTCCTGCTCCCTGTTTTTGTCTCTTCTGAACCAAGTCTCAGCTTAAAACTAGCAGGGACACTGCAAAGTGTTCAGTGCCCAGCATTTTTGGCATAGATTGAGTACTGTTGCATTTTAATGTACGGGGGAAAAAAAGGCAGGATCTTAAACAAACAATAATCTTAAATTAATTGTATTATCATAGAATCATAGAATGCTTTAGGTTGGAAGGGACCTTTAGAGGTCATCTAGTCCAACCCCCCTGCAGTGAGCAGGGACATCATCAACTAGATCAGGTTGCTCAGAGCCCCGTCCAACCTGACCTTGAATGTTTCCAGGGATGGGGTCTCCACTACCTCTCCGGGCAACCTGTTCCAGTGCTTCACCACCCTCATTGGAAAAAATTTCTTCCTTATATCTAGCCTAAATCTACCCTCCTTTAGTTTAAAACCATTAGTCCTTGTCCTGTCACAACAGGCCTTGCTAAGAAGCCTGTCCCCATCTTTCCTATAGGCCCCCTTTAAGTACTGAAAGGCCGCAATAAGGTCTCCCCGCAGCCTTCTCTTCTCCAGGCTGAACAGCCCCAACTCTCTCAGCCTGTCCTTGCAGGAGAGGTGCTCCAGCCCTCGGATCATTTTTGTGGCCCTCTTCTGGACCCGCTCCAACAGCTCCATGTCCTTCTTGTGCTGAGGGCTCCAGAGCTGGACGCAGTACTCCAGGTGGGGTCTCACCAGAGCCGAGTAGAGGGGCAGAATCCCCTCCCTCGACCTGCTGGCCATGCTTCTTTTGATGCAGCCCAGGATATGGTTGGCCTTCTGGGCTGCAAGTGCACACTGTTGGCTCATGTCCAGCTTTTCTTCCACCAGTACCCCCATCCATGGAGATGAGTCAGATCTATGCCAGGCTACTTTCTTATTTTGGCCTACTTTTTCTTCTTTCTGAGCAACAAAAAACCTACTAGTGGAAAGCCAATAGGCCCTGATTTGGCAAAGTGTGCTCTGCAGTTGCTTAGGTCCCCTCCTGATTCACCAGCACATGGATGCTGGATGCAGAGAAGAGTCTGTGGTGGGCTGAGTCACTGTCCTCAGCAGACCTGATACCTTTTCTGGGGACAATTGACTTCATCACAGATCTGAGCGCTAGCCTGTTCCTGCATGATAGGTGTTCAGGTCTGTGTCTGTCCAAGCAGTTTATTTCTTATTACATTAGTGGCATAGCTCAGTGTAAATAAACAAAGCCTTAGTTTCCTGGGAAAAATGATGCTTACATAGCACTTACAGTTCTCAAAGAACTTCTGTTCGATCTCTACACTAATGTGGTTTCACAAGAAGACTGAGATTATTTTATTGCCCCAGGATGCCAGGAAATTTTCATTTGACTTCCTCAGATCTCTAGGATAAAAGTGGGACAGTAAAGAAAAGAATTCCCTTTGCTGTCTTAGATTTCTGTTCTTCAGGAAAATATGTTATGTTTTCTAAGATCTGATATTCTGTAGTTTATTTTTAACTTAGTGACAGTATTATTTTTCTTTTTTTTTCCACAGAGGAATATCTTGCCCTCTGCTGCTTCCTGCTCCTGGCCTTTTTTATAAGCTTCTTTTTCTGTGTGGAGTGTAGATAATGCTTTTCACACTTCATTGGTTTTATTCAGTATATGTTTCCTGGCTTTGTGTAAACAAAGGAGTCAATAACCCATAAAGTGCAGAAAATATGGCTATCATTAATAAACTGCCAAATAATCAATATGAGAACATTAGTTTGCTAGTGTCTTGTGAAAGGTTTGGTGTTGGTGAAAACGCTTAGCAAGCTGTTAGCTAACAAGAGGTGATATAATGAGCATTTGATGAGGAACCACATATCTTTGAAAGAAAAACCCGAGGCAAATCCAGGCCCCACATTTTAACCCAACGCGCATTTCAAGGGCAAATCCTTCCAAAAGTTTTATTCTCCTGTTCAGTCAAACCAGGCACACACCCAACTGCAGCCTGGTTTGCCTCAGCATCATGGGGACATTTATGGCACTTGCCGCAGGAGTACTAGGCAGTGGGGGGCTATTTCTCATGCCTCTTACTGCTCCTCCAGTCCCAAAGGATGCTCCTTTCCACCCTAATACTGGTTGCTGCAAGGAGCAAGGGCAGCGGGTGCAGGAAGCAGCATGAGCATCTCCATCAGAAGGGTAATGGAGGCAGGTTGGGTCACCGCTCACCAGCTCAGGACATTTTAAGGTGACATTGTGTTGCTGAGGTGGTATAGAGGAGTCTTGGAGGAAGTCTTTCTGTATGTTCAGAACTAACACCATTAAAGTAGGGCATGTGTTTTGGAGACAGCGTGGGAGAAAATAAGTAATACTGAAGGTAAAAAAAAAAAAAAATGCTTGAAGTCCAGCAATCTGGGATACAACTTTTAGAAACCTTACTGGTCACCATCATGCAAAATAGCTCCTTTCTTTCTTTTGCTAAACTGCCTTAAGACAAAGGTTGTATTGTCTTAAGAGTACTATCCCATGTGAGCAACTACTGATATAAGTCAGCACTTGTTCCATAATAGCTTAATCTGGGCAAAAACTGTATTTAGCTTGACAAACAGTATTCTTACTTGTCAAGCTGAAGTCAGAAATCTTCTGGATGTCTGTGTGCGCTTCTCCTAAATATCTGTTCTTCATTGAAGTCTTCATGGACAAATCTCCTGTACTTTTGGAGGTGGATGCCTCCCAGCTGACTGCAAGGAGAGGCTCATGGGCACTCTCTGGCTGCCTGCTTGGGGTGTGAGAGCCCAGCAAAGCAAGGTGGGTTGCTTTTTTGCTATTGGAGCTGGGTCAGAGAGGTGATGGGTTGTGGTGTGTGGGGTTTTTTGACTAAAAGCTTCAGCATTCCCTGGCTGTTGGCCTCAGCTTTGCCCTTTCCTCCCACCCTTGATGTCAGCCCAGCCCTGGACATCCTTGGATGACAACTCAGTTGTGCTTGAATGCTGAGGAGCAGGAGCCTGTTCTGTGTCTGTTCCCATCAATTGGGAAATGCACAGAAGTACTTGGGATGACATTAGCAGAAGTAGTCACGGCTCTCTTTAATTCTCTTCCAAGTTAAATCAATTTGCCATTGGCCCCATCAAACCTGGAGTTAGCTCAGTCAGGAGAGTTTCTAACAGCCCCTCTTACAGGCTCCAGACGGAGGCTTTCAACTTAATACAGCCAAAAAGGCTTGCAGGTCAGTTTCTTTTACAAAAACACACTTTTTGTTGACTTAAACATTCTCCTGCAGCTACACTGTGCTCCTGTGTGGTCACCTACCTTGTGTCACAGCCCAGACCAGAACAAATGATGAATAGCGAGCTTGGAAGAGAAACGCTCTGTTCCCTACTACGTGCCAGAGCCCTCCCCTCATCCCTCCTGCAACAGCATGGTGAGGCAGCTGAAATCTCTGGGACAGAGACCTGTCTCTCTCGGTACTCGTTCTACATCTTTAGGTTTCCTCCCATTTCAAACATCCGTGTTTGTTAATACAGTAATATACTGAGTCGACATCTGGGCTTTTGCAAAGATATGTGAGACCAAGATCTTAGGTCGTAGGAAGGGAATAGAAAGGGATATCTGTGAGTCATGCACGTTTTTTCCTGTTGTTTTTTCTTTTTCTTGGATTTGTTTTTTTTTATACCTTTTGTATCATCTCTTTTCTTACAATGTCTGGTGGATTAATTACAAATAAAAACTGACCTGTAATACTGAAAATTCTATCTATGTTTTCACAAGCCTTTCAGTGACTAAGTTGCGCAAGAAATGAAAATCCCAACTTTTGCCCTTATAATAGCACGATCCTACCATACCTAAAATCCATGTCAGGCACTAACTCTTTCAGATTTGATTCCTCTGCGCACCCCTCATTTGTGTACAGAAATGTCTGGATCATCTCCTGTCTCCATCCAGATTTAGTAGCAGAGTGCTGCAGTGGGACTTCTCACTGTAACACCAACCCTTCCTGCACATATTCTGTTCTATTGATTTCACTGAAATCACATTATAAGTTATTTTCATTCCTCCATTTTTAAGAAATGTTACCAGTGTATTTATTTGGTATTGCTAAAGGGACTCTATACAAAAATCTTTGGCACTAAGATTGATAGAACCTAATATATTTCCTACCAAACTGTTTAAAGATAATATTACTTCTCAAAGGGCTAGACTTCTTCCAGGCAGCATCTTTTGCCCAGCGATCTCATTATCCAAACAAGTCTATGCCTTTGAAATGGAAATAGTTTCTTCTAAATAGCTGTGTGAGGATTTCCATGGGCCCCGTAAGATCTGTCCCTCAGTTCCTTATGTGGGAGGTGAGTTCAGCATCTTCTATTTCTCAAGAACTGGGTTATGATCTGATCGGGTTTTACTTCTATATTTTAGGTTGGTTTTTTTTATTTAGTGAAAAAAAGGGAAACATTTCACTGTAGAAATGAAAGAGGTATAAAGTAGATAAGTAGGCAAAAATCTTTTTCATATTGTAATCAGTTATCTATTTGGTACTTAAAAAAATGCTCAAAATATTTTGGCCATTGAATTATGTGGTTTTAAAGTGACAGACGAAAGATCTCTCCTGTTCCAGATGAACCTCCACCAGAGGAGGCTAAAATCTACTCAGGTTATGGTATTAAGTATTACATTACTTTCTCATGTTAACGTTTGTTCAGACATATGTTCTTTTCCTTCAAATCTTGTCGGACTTCTTATGCCGTTTTTATAAGACAGCCTTGACTCTGCACTAAACCATGCCACTAACACGTTACTTAATCTAACTGGCACATTGTAAAATTTTACACATGCGCTCATCCAGATAATTACACAATTAATTTTCACTTAGTACAGCTGAAACGGGGATAATGAAATTTCCACTGGTGTACTGTTACGTCCGGGGGTTAGAGGTCAGCTTCCTGTTTGGATAAGGGTGAGTTTAAAGAGGATTTCTGACAGTCTCCTTACTTCAACTGAGTCTAAAAACATTGCAATGGAATTTCAATTTACAGCTAAGTTCAATGGAAGGACCAGATGTTGGGAGTGTGCCACTACCATTCTGGGAGCCCTTTCTATGCAGGTGTAGTCAAAAGTCAATGTCCTTCATCCCACTCTTTATATGAAGACAGAGTTAAGCTGACACTTGATATTAATTTCTGCACTGAACTGTAGCTGCTCGGTGCTTTGCAGAACTATCCCCAGCCTGAACAGTCGTGGAAACCTTTCCCCTGTTGTATTTTTTGCATTTTCAAAGGAGCACACAGATGACAAGAGTGGGGCTCTTCCCCCTGAGGATGTGTGGTAAGAAAGTCACCACAACAAAACGGGACCAGAAAGAACTGAGACAAAATTCCATGTCTTTGACAAGACCCCTGCTTTGGCATCAAAGAATATAGTGGCATCTAAAGCCAACAATGCTTTTATATTTAAATCCAAGTGTTGTGACCTTAAAATAGCAGTGTTTCTGATGGTTCCTCTTCTAAGCTGGAATAAGAAGTTTAATTTATTGCTTGAAATGTCTACACATGCGTAGTTGCTGTCACAAATTTGCTGTTACTCTATCCATAGTTGCCCTCAGCAGACTTGGTCCTAGCTGCAGAGCTTTACTTTCTGATCCCTGCCATTCCCGGACAGCTGACCCTAGCTGGGAGTTACGCTGGGCAGGTGCTGAATCTCCCAAACACCAACTCTTCCACGCAAGCAGTGGCCCAAGGTGGGAGGGAGCACAAAGGCAGGGTCAGCATCCCCTTTGGACCAACCTGTCCCTGACCTGCACTGATGCACTGGACTGCTTTTTCTGACCTGACTTGCAAGAGCAATGTTTTTTAAGAGCTACTGCAGTTCAGAGCCATAGGGACACAGCTTTCACTCTCATGGGATACCCACAGGACGTTGGCAGAGGCAGGAGGCTGGACAGAGGTGGCTCTGGCCAGGTCAGGGTAACTTACCCTGCCTTGGTGCCAACCCAAAACTAAGTCTTCCCATCTCAGAGCCAAAGGAAGGCAATGCTAACGTTTCCATCAATGGCATGGGCTACAGGATTAGGTCCTAAAGGCAGAACACACTGTCAGCTGGCGATGAATAGATAATATGTCAGAGCACATCCCTTGTGAACAACAGCTTCTTGTGATGTGTATTTCTGTGGTGCTACTGGGCCTTCATCACAGGCTGGGGCTTCACCATCCTCAAATAATGTGGAAGACAAGGATTACTTGCAGGAGAGACAGATGTCTGCACAGTCGATGAGTTTGTGCATTTCTTCTTTCTCTTTCTGTCCAGCTTCTTCAGTGGGTTTTATATCATGCAGTTCAGAAAGCACTAGCACTTCTTATGGTAGGCCTTGTTGTTTCTTCATTCTCTCCTTTCCTTCTCTTTTAATCTCTCTCGAGGTTTTTTTTAAACTCATTTAGAAGTCCTGCTTTATTCAAAACTTCAAGTTTCATGCTGTTTTCCTCTACTTCAGTCTCTTTGATGCTTTAAACATATTTCACATGTTTTTAAGGCATCAAAGTGTCTTAAATTATATGCTCTCCTTCCTCAAGTAGCTAAAAATGTAACTAATAAAATCCCTGCTCTGTAGACCACACCTTATGTTATCAGTGCCCAGAGACCAGCTTCAGACACCTGGAGCTACAGATGGATGCACTATATAACCCTGACCATCACACATGTCTACACATTTCTGAAGAAAGGTGGAAACCCTCCAACACAGATATTTCAAAAGAAGAGTAACAGTTCAGTTTTACTGATCCATTGGGAAAAAAGACACATGAATTGAGTTTACTAAAGATCTATAGACAGTCTTTGCATCTCCTTTCAACATCAAGGGTTACCCTGACAGCAAAGGGCATGTATACATTTTACAAAAGGAAGGAGATGATATACTGCACTACAGACATTGCTGTTTGTCAGTAGTCCTGTCTCAGGATGCAAAGCTCCAAGTGAAATCCATATGTATGACATTAATTGGGTGACCAAGCATATACATATTTACCTTCAAACAAATACAAGCAGTGCTCTCATTGTTAAAAGTTTGGAGTTATTACTAAATTTGATTGTGTTGCTAACTCAGAAAAAATAAATTGTATTTCTAGGCTAGTGGTAGAATGTAAAAAATACACCATCAATAGAAAGTGTGTGCATTAAGAAAGAGTACAAAAATACTTCTTTTTCATTTTCAAATTTGACCACCACCTTTGTTCCAACAGGGAAACATTTTCAAGAAATACAGTTGGGTTTGCTCCAGGTATTAGAAATGGTATCTTTTTCCAAGAAATCTGTTAATATCAAACTAAAATTATACAATACAATTATCACTTTCTATAGTAGAAAGTATTATATAGTAATATAGTAATATAGTAATAAGCAATAATATAGTAACGCAGTATGTACATGCTTCCAATCGTATACATTTTCTTCCCTATTTAGCAGCATCTTCCCCATTCTCATTATGCATTCATCAAAATACCACACCATCTGTAGCCATATATGATTTGACAAAGTTGCAGAGCTGGTTGCAACAATTTTTGTGTTGAATACTGGGTGTGAGCCAGAGGCCTTGCCTTCGGCCAGTGAGCCCACCAAGCTGCCGCTGTGCAGTGGTGCACCGCAATCACCTCTCTGCGAGCAGGGATGCTCTCGGTGGAGAGGCAGCAACGGGCAGCCCTGGCATGCCACCGGGGAGGTGTGGAGGTGCAGAGGTCTGTCCTCCGCTCTCGCCACTTGAGCTTATCCTGCCTGACCACTTAACTCACTTTGTGGGTCCTGAGGAACCCAGAAGTACCCTGGAGGGAGCCAGGAAGCACATTTGGGGTGAAGAGTGAGCTGAAACACAAAATAGCCCCTGCTACAGCATGTTTCCCTCGCCCCACGGCCCTCCCTGTGCCCCTCAGAGTGAGAGGCTACTATGGCAGTTTTTGTAATTGGTTTAAAAGCATCTTACCTTTAATGATATTACTGATTATTTGAGAACTAGCTAGAGTTAACAGCCCTATTCCTAACCCGTCTCTGAGCTATGATTTGCCAGTGAAGAAACAGAGCTTGTGGGATGAACTTTTCCACCTTGGGATTTTACAGCTCTGGGACATGTTAAAACTTTGATTAGCAGGTGAATTTAGGCGCAAACCTGGGCTCCATGCACAGGGTACACACAGTCAGGATAACTTATTTCTGTAGTTAGCAGGTTTTGCCAAAAGCATGTGTTCTATTGTTCTCTGAGTAACCTTCATCTCTACAGAAATTTTCAGTTTGATAAACAATATTTTGGTTTATTCTTTAACATTTTTGTTGATAGCACTGCTTTCTTTAAATTGATGTGAGATAGAGGGTCACTTCCATTTTAATTTATTCCTATAATGCCTGCTCAGTCACCTTTCTTGCTTCCCATGCTTCTGTTCTACAAAACTGGCAGTGTATTGCCGTGACCGTCTTCTGCAGCAAACTCTGCTTCAGTGGACGCTCAGCGTGGAGTCAGAAACCCACCCACCCAGTTTAAAACACTCAGTCAGTGGGGAAAGATAGGCTGGGCAGAGAGTGAATTATTCCCTCTTAGGACAATTAACTAAAATAAGGAAATAATTGTCCTCTGTAATTTTCTATCAGTTAAACTGAGAGCTCAAAACAGTACTTCCCACTAGCAGCCTAAACTTAGAGGGCTGATTTCCAGTGAGATGTATCCCACTGTTATGAGTCCATCTTTTTTATCTTATCTTCTTAGCTTTACTAGCTTCTCCCCATGGTCCAGTTGGGCAGGCTCCTTAAAAGCCTCTGCAGAGATTTTGTCTCCATTCCTACTTCAGCAAATGATCTTTTCTTTAAAGCTGCTATACCTCACATGTCGTTTCCAAAGGCAAAATGGACTACTGCTTTTCTGCCATTCGTGCAGCAGGTATCCTGTCCTTCTGAGGATTTTTTTAACATTTCTTGCTTTCAGTACAGGGAGGTCCTATGCACAGCTGCAGGTTAATGGTATCTGTAACAAATTGCTATCTATTTTAACAGGTGCTTTTCCTGTGGCTCTGCTCTTCCAGAGCCCATTCCCTTTCTTTCTCAGGCATTTAGGAGATGTGCCAATGAAGGTACAATCTTTTGCGAGGCAGACTATTTAGTGGAGACAAATTGTGTGATCATAATAGAAAAAGTAGTTACACATTCACTGAGACCACTCACTACAAATTGTCTATGTTTATTTCTCCCTTTTTGGTTAAAAATACATCTTTCTCATTTTTTAACTTGCCCAGATTTAAAAAATCTGTTATTTCTGGCATTTTGATGTCTCCTTGTTTCTCTTCATCTTCACCTTTTTTTTCTTTTTTTTTCTTTTTTCCTTTTTTTTTCTTTAGTTGTTTGGTTTTTTGTTTGATTTTTTTTTTTTTTT
>VYZW01062030.1:591-73176 GCA_013401315.1 Balaeniceps rex | reverse complement strand
TCCTCTCCTCTCCTCTCCTCTCCTCTCCTCTCCTGTAGTTTTCCTGTCCTGGAGCAGCTCTATGGGTGAAATTCTCTAAAATCTCATTGATGACATCACTGTTGGCAATTTTGTTTCCCTCCCAAAGCTTAGAATAAACTTTGACTTTCTCTTTGGTATTTTTAAGAAACCTACAATGTAATAAAATTCACTTTCACCATCTACAGCCAGTTACAGACTACATCGTGGCATTTAGCAGTGGCTGTCATGAAGGGGTAGAAGAAAGCTCTTTCCCTGGAGAGCTGTCAGTGGGGCTATCTTTGCAGGAGCACCCTGTGCTCTTCCAGCCCTTTTTAAGCTGATAGGGAGAATGGGGAAGACTAGATGTTGCAGCAAGAAGCAGGAGAGAAAATGGCACCCTGGGGTTCCGCAAAAATCTCATCCCCCAGTGCAGAATGGCAATTCTCCCTGCAACATGATGAATAACTGTGGGGGAAAGATTGTTCCCATTCCCCTTAGTGCACAACCCAGCCCAGTTAAATTCTTAATACTGCAAATGCTTAAAATAAACTGTGTACATTTTTTTGGTGCTTTCTGACACACAAGTCTCAGGAATGGCCACAACATATTTTTGATGTTGTGGTGGGTTTTTTCCCCCCTCTTTTTTTAGACGAATTTCTGTCAGGAGAAGAAGAATGAGAGACCCTTCTGTCCTCCTTATACAAACAAAATTTCCACTAAGCACACCTGAACATCAGCCACAGTTTTGTTTATATCCTGACAACTGGCTGATGCTTGCTGTTTTTCAGGACTTTTGGCTGAATGAATCACTGACATCCCTGCCAGTCATCCCAGTGGAGGCATGCTATCATCTGCAGAAGGTATTTTCCTGGCCACTGTGGACAGCGAGCTGCTGGATTGCAGACCTACGTTGCTTGGGTCTGCCAGTAGCTGGGACCTATTGGAAGAGATGGTGAACATGCATTGAGCAGTTTGAGGATATGTGTTGGGGATCCTTGGCAGCCCACATCCCCGGGTCTGGGCCCCCATGTCTGACTTCTGGGGAACACATTGCTGCTGTGCCCCATGCTCAGGAAAGCCAGGCAGGCTGGCTACATGGGATATAGATGTACAAATAGCAAACACAACTCATTTTCTCATAACCAAACCTTTACCACAACTGCCTCTGCAACTAATGGGCATTCTCCCTAATTCTCCATCACAGTGCTCCACATGACTGGAGGACGGTGACGGGGCTGAGAGTAGAAAGTCTCATAAGTGCTCTGCTGTCATAAGTCTTATCTTCTTCCCTAGATTTTCCCTTTTGGGTAGCGTTGGAGACAGACTGCTGGCTCAGATGGACCTTTGATTCAGTGCAGTACAGCTAAGTGATGTTCTCAAGAGAACAGCACAGATAATATCCCCCTGTGGTGAGCACTCTGCTTCTGATATATATCGACACATTTTTATGCTACTTTTGGGCATAAGCTCTCCATCTAAAACAGTAACAGATCTAAAAATGGGTTTACTTTGAACCGACATCTGCAACTTTTCTCCTACTGCAGAGACAGGGTATTGGGGGAAAAAAAAGTTCCAACATTTTCTGAACAATCATTTTTGAAAGACAGAAATTTTTTTCTGAACCATAATTTGGTTTTCATGTCTAAACTTGGTCAGTCGATATGTTTCTCATAGAAATGTGAAATACTTTGAGTCTAAATTAACACCTTTAGCTTTACTTAGTGAGAAAAACTGCTCATTACTCCCAAGTAATTTACTAACAATATTATTATATGAACAAAAACAATTTAATGTGATCTGGCATTTATGACTTCCACATAACATCAGCTGCTAAAGTAAGAAAACAACAAAAATACCCCTTTTATTCAGAAAAAAACCCTTAAACTAATAAGCATGTTCCTAATATTAAAATCAAGTCAGAGATCCTATTCACTTTCATTACATATAATTTATGACACTTGGATGTAGTTTAATAAGGTCATAAAAATGCCAGTTGTGGTATCTCATAATACTTTTTATAAACTCGTTTTACAGTCTACCCTTTGTTCCAAAGTTCAAAGTGACAATTGAAATGCACAGGTTGCCCAGGGGTTCAGACATTTTGCTGCACTGGTGAATACCTTAATTTCTAATATATCTATATTTTTTTCAAAATCTTGGTAATTGCAGGGAACATTCCTTTCCTCCAGATGTGCCAAAGCTGATATTTTTCAATTTAAAGAAAAATATCAAGAATTCAGTAAAAGGAACACATTTTATTGCTGTACACTTTTTTTTTTTTTTTTGATGAAATGAAAACTGTGCAACATTTATTCCTAAGCAGGTCAAAGTCAAACAATACTTCTAAGTGCTGTTACAATAGTGGCATTATATTGTCCCTTGTCAGCTTTCAATTACTTCATCCACCTAGCTGATCACTGACTTATTTCCTGGCTTAGGTAAATAGGGCTTTTGGTGCACTTCCCTTAAGTCATTTCAGAGAAGATAAATTAAATAATGATTGCAATTTAATATTGTGATAGTGCTAAAATATTTCCTTCAAGCTTCAAGTTTGACCACAAGTTTCCAATAATATACTTTTTTTCACTTGCTAGCTCAAACCTGAGGTTTTATTAAATTCTACAGCTGCAGTCAGTATTTATGTTTTCATCTAGCAAATTGGACATTTTAAATAATAAAGAGCATGAAGTTATATATAAAAACAGATAACACTTGCAATTCATTTAAGGTGGAAACTTTATTTAAAGTTAATCAAAATCCACACAATATAGCACAGAGGTCCAGATTCTTAGCTCATTATACTGGAGTAAATCTGCGGAAAATCCATCGACTTGACTGAGGTTACTCCAGGATCACAGCCAAATACACAAAACCTCAGCTGGGCATATATTCCTAAGGGACACAGTGCCCCATGTGCAGGGGGCCCTCAGTGTGCAGAGGCCGGTCCATCTAGTGAAGATATCCTGTTGATTTCAACGAGGTGGTTAAACTTTCTTGGCACATTAGGAATCTAGGTCTAGGTAGCCCACTGGTATCATTAGAGGAGTCTTTGCAGTGGAGATCTCAGTCCTGCAAGTTTCATGGCTGGTCTTCTGCAGAGGAGACAGAAGGCTGAACAGGAGGTAAAAGCCTGGACTATGGCTTTAGAGGTGGACACTGAAACAATCCTCTTCCCTGTAGATAGGCATGGTCCTCATTTCACTTTGCCCTTGCACTTTGATGATTCACCTGCATGTTTCCTTCAGGAGAACAAACTAATAAGCAATGAAGTATATAACGTGTACCATTTGCAGACAAATGAGGTGTGGAATCCTCATTTTTTGCTTTGCAATCATTGTTAACATCCTCTGCTATTTATACCTTTTCTGACCGCGAAGCACATCACTGCTGCTTTGGAGGAGCAGAGTTCTGCACATGGCACATCTCCATGCAAAGGAGCTGCTCGAGTGACAAGAATGGACCTGTGTTGAGAAATTCCTCCTGCTTTGCTTCCAAAGGCTCCCCAATATCTTGTTGTTGCTGTGATGATAGCTGTTTACTTGTGTTGACCTTGTGTGTGATAGCTTGTATGCCAGGTTCGTCTCAGATGTCAGCTATAGTTTTCCAAGAAAGGAATTCCCAAACAGAGTTTTCAAGCCAGTGCCCCAAAGAAATACTTAACCATAAATATGTTGGGCTAACTAGCTTGGACAGAGAACAGAAATTTGTTGCAGATGAAGTTAGTGAAGTTTCTAGGGAGACAAATTACTGTCAATCATGTTTCTTATAGCCATGCTTAAGGACAAAGCATCATCCTAATGTTCTGGCACTATGCAAGCTCAGCAGTAGGCTCTCCCCACCCTCAGGAGCCTGCAGTGTTCATGGTCTAGTCAGACATGAGTGAGGAAAGGGTTATACTAGTGTCAGAACAGCAACAGCTACTCCTGGGCAAGTTGAGCAAGGAAAGAGCACAACTTAGGTCTTCCACTTTCAGATACTTTTTTCCTATGAAGGCATCTGTGCTGTAAGTGCAACGCCGAGCACAGGGAAATTCACCCTAGAGTTGGTCTTTGGCAATTTGAACTCTGTTATTTCTGAAAATCACAAAATCTTCCAGTTTTGTCCATGGGTCTGTAGGTGATTTTAGAAGTGGAGTACAAATAAATGAATAAATGATGGAAAAAAAAATTAAAATTAAAATTATAATAGAGCTTATCCTGGGAAAATAACACCAACGTCTTACAGCTGATCTGATCTCTCCCCTGCCCACTGTCCCACAGGAAATTCTGACTTCATGTTTATTTTCCTTTCTTTAAGATGCTAACTTGAAAAACAAAAAGAGAAGGAATCCCAGTTGCAGCCAAGCTCAAGCCGCACAGAACAGCTCAACAATACATAAAGCAAAGGATTCCAGCGGCTTTGCAAGCAGGATTATTTTAGAATAAGACAGAAAGTAGTGGACAAAATTCTGGTATTTACATGGATACAGACCTTCTACTTATGCTACTGTAGGAGTAGGGACATAAACTAATATCTAAGTGTGTTGGGCCAAGCTCACCCCTGGTATAATTATATTATAAGCATCTAATAGTGAAGCAAATCTTGGAGCTATTTGACAAGTGAGTAAGGAAGCACCACATATAAAAGAGGTATTCACCAGGCTGACCAAGCCTAAGGTAGGTTGGGCAGTAGCAGAGGAGGGGATCTGGACTTTGGCTTTGTGAGCACAGTCGTACCTCGGGGGTAGAAAGTTCAGATCACTCTCCCTGCCTTTGCCTCTGGAGCTCTGGGAATCCTGCCTAATCCCTCTGCTCTGCACAGGGGTCAGGGACGCCTGCAGAGAAGCGTCAGGGGCAGAGGGGAAGCAAAGACAGCACACTTCCTCTCCCTAAGAAAATAAAATTATTTTTGTGGGTAAGGGATTTGGCCGTTGCTTCTTGACATTGGAGAGCTGGATTGTCTGCCTCGATGGCCAGAGCGTGTATCCTAACCCCTTCCCCAGGGCATGGGCACCCTTTCAGTTTCTTGGTAATAAAGGTCTCTGTGAAAAAGCTGACTTTATATTTTTTAGAAAGACTGTGAAAGAAACAAGAAAGGCAGTTGAACTTCAAGGGAGATTTTCATTCATCAGATAAACTCCAAGAGGAGCTATGCACGCATAAAATACCTCTCTGCTATCATTTCCACTGGGTCCTTTGGGAAGATTCAGCATTTTGCAGCCAAAGGCCCATGATCAGCAAAGCATCTGGGCTCCTAACTCCTCATTTAAAGTCTGAATTCCAACTGAAGTCAGTGGGGAATTTAAACAGGAGTTGGGAGATTCAATATTTTGCTGAGTATTGGCCACCAATATCAGTGCGCTGCCTAACTCATAAACTATATTTACAATTATTGCTCATATTCATCCACTGACACATTTCAAGTGCTTATAGATGCCTCTAATAGTATGCCGTAAATCACCCTAAAGAGCTGGGATACCATTTTTAGAGTTCAAATGGGAATACTCACTAGATGTGAGTGTTTGCAGGATCAGGACCTATTTTCCAGAACAGGTGCTTAAATGAAATGATGAAGTCATTATAGTTGAGCAACTTAATACAGAGAAATAGCTCACATTATTCCAGTGCCTATAGGTCTCTGGCATAAGTGCCTAAATTAAAAATTTGAGAACTTATTAGGCAGGAGGATTAGATTTGGCATTTCACTTGGAGAGCATTCTGCGGATGTGGGGAAAAAATTGACTTCTTTTTGTGAATATATAGGTATTTTTTGCCACCTGGAAAAGTTGCATGGTTTTGACATCACTTCTACTTTTTTCTGCTTTTGAGTTTGCTCCTTTTCTGTGCTGCAGACCTCTTCAGTGCTATGAAAATCAAGGTTTGCTCTTGAAACAGGCATGTGTTCAAGTACAAAATGTCTATCGGAAAGGCAATATAGTGCACTCTTTGTGGTCGAGAGTGTGGGAAACTCCATTTAGCTCATTTTCATGACAGAAGCACTGAACCACATTAACACAGAAGGAAGACGTAGAAAACGTTTAATGGTACTGCAACGCTTTGTTTATTCTCAGCTAAGCCTACACGGCTTCCAAATGAGCCCACTATGCAATGTGACTACATAAGGTTAACTGCTGGGTACATTAAGCAAAATAGTCTCTCTTAGATGCTTGTTTAAGTCATCATTTCTGATCATTTATCAGACTTAATGTGCTACAGCAGACTGCAGGTCACAATGTGTCATTTCCAAAAGAACTTTGACTTTTCCCTTTCCAGGGTCAGAAGCCGGTAACGTTTAGCTGAAATCACTGCATCGCACTTCATAGCTTCCAGTGGACCCACTGAGGCTTTGGAGACCCATTCTCACTAGACCAGGGTGCTGGCTCCAGGTATTTGGGTATTAAAATCTGAGGGAACTGTTAAAGTACAGGCAATCAGCTGAGGTTCAAGCTGGCCACAAAAAAAACTCACTACATTTATTGGGAAAAGATCATGAGAGATACAGGAAGAATAATTATTTTTCCAAACTGATAGTGGGAGTTCCCTCTGGAGAGAAACACTAAAACCAAACAACCCCCACATCTTCAAGGTTATTTTCATGAAATTCAAGAACAAATTGAAAAAGTTTGGGGTACAATTTTTAACATGTTTTGTGAGTGTTTCCCCAATTTGAGGTAAAACAATAGGGCTATTTATCTGGTGAGTTCTACAGCTAAGTGAATTGTTTGCAGCAAAAAGTTTGTTTGATGACTTTTGCTCTCCTTTTTTAATCTAGAAAATATGTGGATTTTTCAGATCTATGATTTTTTTAACAGGCTGGGGTCACATTGGTGGGGATTAGACAAGGATAAGATGGAGATGAACAGACATTTTCTGTTGTCTCCCATTTCCTCTTTATATGCTGGGCTACAGTCTGTTTTCAGCTGCATTTGTGGCTCCATAGTAGAGTAAGAGGAGTGGCTATATTAAAAACATAAATCATGAACTAACATGATATGCTCCAAGTATCATGACACACTTTTTTCCTATGTATCAATCCTTTACTCACATCCTATGTGGATGCATAAATAATCTAGGTGAAGATGGCACTACTGCATCTATTATCTAACACTTCTCATTATAAGATCCTGTTTTCAGCTGCTAATAGTTTTACCAGATTTCAACCATTCAGGAATGAGTTGGGTTTTTTTTCTGGGGTACCTCCTTTGTATCGATTGGTCTTTGGAAAGATTTCAGCTAAGAAGTTCAGGTGTTTCTAAGAGATTTGGGGAGAATACGTTGCTTTTTGCAGGCTAAAAAAAGGTCTTCAAATAATTCATTGACAAGCATTGCATATCTGAGCCTTGGGGAAGAGGCCTGAGATTTGCATTAGAGATGTGCCTTTTGCCAATCCTGTGACAATTTGCATAACTAGTAAAACGTCTGAAGTACGTACATGTTCAAAGGGTGACTGCTGAGTCCTCCAGAGGCTCTGTCTACTTCCATGCAGACAGCCAGCACCGGCACCTCTGTAGAGGATGGCTGGGCATGTTCCTGTCTTGGACTGTGGATGCTGCGCAGGACTCTCTCAGCTAATGCAAGAAGATGGAGGGAAGCTGTTGTGAAGTGGAGCTGGAGGCTGGAGACTGATTAGGAGGAGGGAGTGCTGAGAAATTCATGTTATTGCATGCTTGGAAGGTAGGTTCATCCTAGCTTCTCAATCATCGAGTTAGTATCATGGAAGTCCTAAAGAAGTGTCTAAGAAGAGAAGAATATTCTTACATTCAGGTCCTTATGCAAGCTGGTGTACATTAATGAAGTCCTAGGAGACACTCTACAAAAGTTGTGGAAGTAAAAAGTATTGACTAGCCACTCTGTCTTTAAGTGGGATGGGAGTCCCATCAGAAAACAGTACACAACACCTAGTTAAAGGCCATTTCATAATACCGTATGTTCAAGGGGGCAGGGCAAATTGTTGTTGTTTGAGGATCTTGGTTTTCTCATCTCCTAAAAATTCCTTTGTTTTTTATCTTAATAATCTTCTTTTGTGCAACTTCTTGCATTATAGTAATTAAATAACAACCATCGTGTAATTCTGCAGGTCCAAGAGAGGTTTTAGATTTATGAGGAACCTAATTTGTGAGGAATCTAAAACACCACTTTTTGGGGGAACTATGAAACAAACAAACAAACAAACAAAAAATTGAGGTTGTTAGGATCATTTGCTTCCTTTTAAAATGTTTATTACCCTTAAATGAGTACAATTCAAAGGGAACGGAATAACACGAGTAGATCTTCTGTGAAGACTTTGTAGACCAGGACTGTTACAAAAAGTTGCCTCTCTCTCCCAGGACGTTCAGAAACACAAATTGTAATTTGGGAAGGAAAGGCTTTAACAGACAACTACATTTAAAAAGCAACTTGCATTTAAATGGCTTGCTAGCAAAGCTGGGTTTCCCATCTGTGAAGAAAAAACTTGGTGAGGAAGGAAATAAGTGAATAAAGGAAAAAAGATCTAATTAATCCTCAAACAAAAAACAAGACAAAATGAAAAATCCCAGCTAACCCCTGCCCATTCTCCTTCTTTCCTCCCCCCAAGAATAATAAACACAGTAGAAGAGAGGAGTTTTTTTTAAATTAAATATTTACTATCAACACAAAACATGTATTCTTTCTCCAAAGAGAATTCACTCGTTGATAAGTTCTGACTATTTAATATTGTTTTAGTGTCCAGAGTGTATGGACATCTCATAGAGCAAGTACTTGTGAGATTTCTGAGTTACAGGAGTCTAAATTCAGCATCCGGCCAGCAGCAAGAGGCAGGATGAACAACGGGAAAAGAAGGGAATGAAATGAGTTGGTAAGGCAAAAGCTCTTTCTGTCTTCAGAAGATCTTAACATTATTTTTAATACTGATTACTTTCCATCAGGTAGAAAGGGAGACATGAGGCATAGACTTACAAAGGCTCGAAATAGTTCTTCAAGTTCAAAGCAGTCCGAGACATCTGCAAATGCCAAGAATATTCACATATTTCTAGTCATACCACTGAGCACTTGTGTGCCACATGGTGTTATCCGAACAGGCTAAGAAAGGGTCATGGCACTCCTGCGTGGTCAGTATGGTTCATTCCCAATTTCCACACCAAGAAACTCAAGAGAAGCTTTATTACAGCTACATATTCAGAGTGGAGTTCTGAGATCTCCTCGAGCCACTGAGAGGAAAACCATTTTTAAGCAGGTAATTAAAATGACTCTCAAATTCTGTAGCTGAGCATCTCAAGGTGTAGGGGAAAAGTGTGTTGCATTATTTCTGTTGCCTTATTAAAAAATTATCCCATATTTGCCAGCTGCTGGAGTATAATTTAAGAGTTAAAAATGCCATATGAAAATTAAATGAAATAGAAAATCCAGCATAAATCAGTTCCAATCCACATGTTTACATGAGGGTTTTTTTTAATTTCTCTCTTCTCTCATTCAAAAAAATGGACACATTGCTTTTTCCTCAAACTGCAGAAAAAGCCACAATTTGGCAGAAAGCAGGGCTGTAAAAGTTCAGCCTTATAGGTGAAAGTTTTGGAAAGTTATGAGCAAATGAAAACAGGGGCTTAGCATGGAAATGCATAGGCATCCTTAATTACAGCTGTTGGTAGCTCTCCAGCTATATTGCGAATGACATATGTTTTTTCTACTTAAAGTCCTAATCCTGTTAGTCGATGTGTCAGCATGGAGCCCTGCAGCTGTGGCGTGTTCCCCCAGCGTCGGAGGGACGTCTCATGAGCAGAAGAGTCTCCACAGTGTTTCTGCCTGCGCTGTAGACGTCAGCTGCGGATGGCTGTGAACACTGGGAATGTGTAAGAATAGAAATCTGTGAATGGTGCTAATGTCTAATGTGATTAGTGAAATTCCAGTGGTGTTTAAGCAGTCAAAATGGAACATGGAAATAGCTAATTAATTCCATGGGTTTAGGAACACAGCACTGGCAAGGGTTTGGGGTCATATATAACATATACAGTGCATTAATAAATGATGAAGACTGAATGATAAACCACCCAAGCTGTGCAGTAATCCCACAAGAAAGTATTATCTAGAGCATCTTACTGAAATTAGTCTTACTGAGAAAATTGGATTGAAGTCTGAACTATATGTTTACTGGCTATTGTTAAAGTCAGTATGAAATCACTGACAGTTAGAAACCTCCAGTTGTGTTTACGGTCATGTTATTTCCAGAACACATGCAAGAGTCATACTTTGAAATGATTGCAACATCGTTACTGTGGGTCCAGAAGCCCAGTAAATTTGGGGACTTTTGCGGGAAGCACATTGTAGAGAGGACTGTTGGGCAACCACATCAGATATAACTGAATAAGGTAATCTTTTGGTCCTGATTTACAGGAAACCTCATCTGTCGTAAAGATTACTCAATCAACTTTTTAGTATATTAAAACCAAATGTATCCTAGAAAACATCTCTGATGTAAAGCTGTGGTCCAAGTCTCGATGGCTCAGTACAGGAGAAGGCTTGAGCCTGGCTGTGAGAAGGGGAAGAAAGGAAAGGTGGGAGGGTAGCAGCATGCAAGGGCACCATCCCTTGCGGGTCCTGTGCCCATTGGCATGCCGAAATGACCCAGTGGCTACATGGGCAAAATCACTTCCCATGCTGCTGAAAAGCTGTATACTCAAAGATGGAAAGTGAAGGCTTTTTCCCATCGTCAGCACTTGCTGTCGGCTACCAAAGCAGGCAAACAAGCTCTTTCTCGTTTTCTCCTTTGATAGTACTGAGAAGTAATCTGCAAGTTTGAGATTACCCATAATTTGGCCAAAATCAATAGCAGGTGGGTTATTTCAAACTGGGCCTCATTTTTGTGTTTGTACAACATCAACACCTTTAATCTTGTTAACAGTGACAGGGAAAACGTTCACTTCACTCACTGCAGCCTCTTTATAAGGCCAGTCTGGGTTGAACAAACATTAATTAGTTAATATTTGTGTAACACTTTAGAAACCTAAAGCACTATGTAAGTGCTAAAGATTATTATTATTTTTGAGAGCCAAACAAGAATTTAGTGGGCTACGCTGAAAAGAGTTGCTATAATAAAAATGTTAGAAGTACTGTTTAAAAAAATAATGTGAACTGTAAATTAAATAGGCTTAAAAAAAATTTCAAGCTGTCTCTTTGTGTTCAAACTACCACAAAATCTACTTCAGCAACATTTCCAAAAAATTTAGAGTATAAATTTTATTCCAATACTCACTCTGCATTTTAAGAATTATCGCTAATAGTCTTAGAAATACTATGGGAAGTGTGTATTTGAAAGATGACTACTGTGTAATTGCCAATAAGTTCTGTATCTAGCATGTGCTAATGATTTTTTTTTTAGAAAGAATATTCTGAGAGCCCTATGAACTTTTATATATCATAGTAATGAAACAGAAACACTTTTTCTGGTGCCAAGTTTCTACTAAATCAGTCTTTGGAAAAAAAAAAATCATTCCTCTACAGTGAGAAGGATTTTAATAGAAAGCTTTACAATGGGTCTGGCTGGGGATGTTCTGAAATAATGAAAATGTATAGAACAAGCTCCAACTTTAAACAACAGTGTCAGTTGATTAGCAAAGCAGAATAAATATTTTAAAGAGATTTCTATCTCTGTTTAACAGTCTTCTAGGAAATCTGTTTTATTCTAGCTGCTCGTTGAAAGGCCACAGCTCTCAGTGGTTGTTATTCACTATTGCTATGGAAAGGGGACAACCAGAGCATCCCTCACATCTTCCCTGTAATCTGTAAAATCAACAGCTAGTCTGGATCTTTCACATGACTTAGTCATATGTGGATTAGATTTAGGGAAAAAAAATATATCGAAACAAAGATAAAATAACACTGATTGAGACTGAGAACTTGACACAAGATATTTAATGTCTGAGTATCTTCACAGCTGAAAGTTGTACAATACTGTTTTTCTTCCTCCCACACTAGGAATTTACTATACCCTCTGAGCTGTTTGGATCCAATTTCTCTAGTTTATCTCATTCCTGTTTGAGGCCCTGGATCCTACTCACGTCCCCAGGCTTGTCTCTGTATTTTATCCAGTGACTGTTTCATGCTGATCCCACAAACCTCCTGAGAGCAGAGACACGCACTGAGGACTTCCCTTCGTGAAGGCTTGGCATTGCAGTCTGCTTTGCCCTTTCTGTGATGCTCACTCAGTATTGCCTTCACAGGGGCACAGGCTGAACCAAAGTGGGGGAGATGCCTGTTCAGTTTGGCATGTACATGCCATTGTTTTGCGCTCTTCTGGGCTGCTGCATCCCCACTTTCTTGGTGAGACTCTAAAACAAGAAGGTGACAGGAAAAATGGCCACTATGACCACCATCTCCTCCTCCTCCTTGCATCTCCCTCCTTCATGGTCACACTGCTGAGCTCTCAGACCCATCCAGACACAGAGGTTTTGGGCTGGCACAGCAGTGGTGTTGGAGAGGATGTAGGGAAAGGCCTTCAGAGGGCAGCCAGCAGGCCCCCAAATTCCCAGGGCACGTGATGTTCTTCTGAGGACCTGGTCCTTGGTGGCTTGTAACCTGTCTCTTCCAGTTGGTAACTGCAGTCACATGCTTTTGCACATCATGGCAAGAGGTTGTTACTGTCACCGAGGGAAAGTAAGAAGGTGGTAAGAAGGTAAGAAAGTAAGAAGAGGTGCAAAGCCATCGAATTACACCTAACCTCTTTAGTTCTTCTGCAAATTAGTGGTCTGAAGATGAAAAGGGAATGACTCATATCAGGTTCCTAAAAGCCTAAATACAAGGCAGATTTTATCATAAGATCTGTGTCATACTGTACTAAGCGGGGTGCGACTGTGCTTCAGCGACTCATCCCATTGCTGAGGATCACACCAGAGTCTCAAGATCCCTGTGCCAGCTACTTACAGGAAGAAGTCATCTGCGCCACTGCAGCACTCGACACAGGTTCTCTTTGATGATGCTCAGAAAAGTTGCTTATGGTGTTTGAAAATGTTTCCAGAGGAAGCTGCAAACGTGCAGCAGCTGCTCAGGAGGTGTGCAGCCAGTGCAAAGGTGTTACATCCAGAGGTGCTAAGTACCCAAGCCCCTTCCTGACACCAGTGGAGCAGAGGGCTGTGTACCTCTCTAAAAGCAGGTCACTTCTTTGGGTACTTTGGCTAAGGATGGAGGCAACAGAGATGATCACCTGTGTTTCAAAATCATTAAATGATTAAAAGCAAATATAGAATGTTTTTAGGCAAGAAATTTTTCCAGACCTGTATTTCTGACTGCTTGATATGAAAAATATGTAAATGAAAAAGTGTATATGCCTATGGAAATCTGTGGGTGAAAACATACAATGGCTCCATGCGTTTATATTGAAACTTAGCTAAAATTAGTGTTTTCTGGCAATTAAAGGATGGCCCTGAACTCTCACATTTTAGAAATGCTTAGTTCACATTTTTACTTTAGTATTAGTAAAATACTAATGTATCATTCTTTCTCTGCTGTTGAGCATTTTATCAGAGACACTACACTGTGAAACAGCTTAAGTACCTCTGCAGTTACCAAGGTTTCTTGTTTAACATGCCTTGTTTTAAGAACACAAAACACTCAGCTCTTCCTTTTTCTGTCCTTTTTGCAAGCTACCAGCCCCCCAAAACCTTAAAAGAGTTTTTATGTGGTGTGGTTTGGGAAAAACTAATGTGGAGGAGGTTGGAGGCCACCGGGAAACATTAATAGTTCTCTTCAGTTGTGTTTTCTTTTAACCGTTAGAGCCTAATGAGAGCACTGCTGTGAAATTTTGGATACAGTTTTGGCAAGGCTGTGCTGATCCATCAATGAGGCCTCCTTGCTGAAATGAACACCTCCAGTAAGCTTTTAATGGCCTTTGTAAACAAACAGAATAATTCCCACTAACTGCAGAAATGAGTTCCATATTTATTTATTTTACTTCACAGCTCCTATTAAGTTGATTTAATAAAATTCAGCACATAATGTTTTTTTAAAACAAACCTTAAATAAACTGGAGCTGGGTACTGAACTCTGCATGGTGTTGGCTGGTATTAACGGGTTCAAAAGAGGGCATAAGGCTCCAACTGTCCCTGCATGGTGAGACCAAGGCTGAAACTCTATGGGACGATAAAGATGGTTCTAGGGTGCCTAATACCTGACCGAAATACAGCAATCACATGGTAGCCGGTGGAGAAACTGGGTAGCAGATGGCTCAAGACCTTTCGCTCATGTAGGTATCCTGCATCCCTGCAGCTCTGTGTCTGGACCTCTCTCAGCTGACCCACAGGTCTTTGCCCTATCTTGCTCCCTGTTTTAGCACCTGAAGGTCACAGTTATGGACACACAGGCCCTGACTCAGCCCCAGCCTTGTTCTTGCTGGAACAATTCATTTCTGGCTACCCTGCTGAGAGAAAGTTCGGGCCATCTTTGCAATAGAAGGTGTGACAAAATGGATTGTGTCTTAAATCAGGAGATGGACATAATTTCTGAGAGCAGTGGATATTCTCTAGGGGAGCCTGTGATGGCCATAGGATCCAGATGTAGAAGAGGTTATGGAGCAAACTGACAAAATGCTCCATCAGAAATCATCAAGACCAGGCAGTATTTAAATGAGGTCAAAGATAAAATAGCTGGATCACTGCTGTGTGACCTCTTGCTTAAAATTGTACTGGTACTTGACGATTGGAAGGAGGCACATGTGATGCTGATTTCTAAAAAGGCTTTATGAGATATTGAAGAAATACACAGCTGGAGGCCTCATGCCCATGCCAGGCAAACTGAGACAAACTATAACAAAGAGCAGAGTTAGAGGACACCTTGCAACATATGATTTCCTGGGGAAGAGTCAATGACAATTTTACACAGGGAAGTCCTGCCTGAAAAGCCAGTTAGAGTCCTCTGAAGATGTCAACAAGCATATGATGATCTGCCTGGTAAGTGTGTTTGGATTTCCAAAAGGTTTTCAGCAAAATCCCTCATTGAAGACTTTAAGGGCAACTAAGTGCTGTGGTGTAAAAGGAAGGCTGTTTAATGGCTTAATAATTGGCTACAAGGTAGGAAGAGAAAGGTAAGAGCAAATGTTGAATTCTTGCAGTAGAAGGAGATTATCAAGGTTTTTCCCCAGGGGTCTGTGCTAAAACATGTGCTGTAAAACATATTCGTAAGCGACCTGGAAACAAGGTGGCAAATGACAACTCGGGCTGAAGTTGGTAAGTTATTCTCTGTAGCAAGGATCTGACGTGCTTGTCCTGTGCACTTGCTCTGTATAAATAGATGAGTTTTACTATTTTGTTCCTCACCTTCTTACCTCCTTTAGATTTTTCTAAGAGCAACCAATACATGCTACTACAGCATGATAAGCAGTGATCATGGACCATCCATAAAACTGCTCCCCACACAGTGCCTCAGTTCTTATGGGTCAGTGAATGACTAGGACTGTGGGCTAACCATGGGTCCAGTTGAGTTTTCCACACTCATCATTCAGTTATTTTGTCGCTCTATCCCTTACAAACACCATGTAAGACACAGGAAATAAACAGGATCCAGGCTAAAAAAAGCAGCAGCCTAATCCTTTCTTCAACCGCCCGGATGCCCATCACCTCTTCAGAGGTGGAGCAGATGTATCACCTCCTGAATGGTCTTGCTGGCTGATAGGAAAACTGTCAGCTATAGAGCAAAGAAAGTCATCAGAGACCAGCTCTCAGATGACTACAGCAACTGTCTTTCCACCATGCACTGGCTGGTGGTCTTCCTCACCAACCTTTGCATAGATTTACATGAACTTTGCCTTTCCCTTCTCTTTTCCTGTTCTTCATCCCACACTGTGAAGCACAATCTTCTGTAGCCAGAACTTGTTTCTCTGTTGTCTTTCTAAGAGGCAACGTCTAGCAAAACATCCAGTTGCATTTGTACCTTAAAGATCTACTGAAAGCCTATTGCACTGTATATGTGTATTGACCAGGAAACAACGCTGCCCGCACAATGAAGCCACTTATAGGGCCAGTACCATGCCCTGGTACTCCACTATTTCAGATATTTTAAGGTAATAAACATCATACGATAGCTTCAGTGTCACCAAATTTTTGCCTCAGGAAGAGCTTAGGAGAGTGAAGACGCAAAGCTTAGGGCTTACTGAGAAGGTGAGGACAAAGGTTTATGAATAGCTTCCACACGTAACCTATACACTAAGAGAAGGGGCTTTTAAAGGTATGATCTGATTGATGCTGCTACATTTAGATTGCTATCCTAGGTCACCAGTGAAATATTCATGTCCCCCAGATGACACTGTGATGTTGGAAAACTCCCCCGGAATGGGCAGAAAATAACTCTGTTGGCTTAACTCAGCAAGGTCCAACCTATGGCTGATGGGATGAGCCCATTTGGCCTGCCGCCTTTTCCCCGAAGCAATCAACAACTGTTTGGGCAGTGGGTTCAGCCCACGCAGCTGAACGCCTCCTCTTGCCCATAAATAGCCAGTGCTGGCCAGGAGCTAAGCCACCACTGCCTTCTGCCCAGGGTGCAGGGAGCAGAGTGGGAAGCACATCTCCCAAATGGGTCTGCTCCAGCCCCCATGCCCAAATACTGACCTATCCAGCTGGTAACACGGTGTTGTCTTGCATCATGGCTGTGTGACTAGTCCAGTGGCAGGAAAACTGAGGGAATACGCTGCATTTTTCTCAGTTTGCTCTGCAAACTATGGCAAAAGTGCATCCGTGGCATTGGCAAGACCATCTAGCTGGTAACATCTGCGTTAGGGTGCAGGGAATTGCATATGGGAGATGGATGAGCTCTTCCTGGTGAAGAACAGAGGCAGAGGGACAACGCTGTGTTTCTCTCTTCTTCCACTGGGTTTTTCAGTCACTTTTAGGCAAGCTTCTTCATTTCTCTGTGCTTCATTTCTCCCATTGTAAAATAAGACTAATGATGCCAGGCTGCCTCCCAGGGAAAAAAAATCTGGTATTTGTGAATATCTGGAAATCCCTTATAACGAGTGCTGTGGAGAGGCAAGTCAGGAATAGCAGCAGACCGTGGTTCAACACCTACAGACGTCCCCTCATTTGTGTGTGTTGGGGACCTGAAATATGGGTGGGAGCTGCCCACAGGGACCTCTGGCTCATCGCAGGGCTGATGCCAGCACTGGGGAGAAGGAGCACAGCATCAAAAGGGGCACAGCGGCCACCTAGGAGTTCAGGACACCCTGGAGGCCTTCCCAATTGAATCTGAAGAGGCAATTCCCATCCTGCTTACTGTAGGTTTATGTAGGGTTTATTTATATACTCCTGTCCCCGCCGAGAGCGCCCTGTGACTCTGATTTTCTGACCCATGCCAGAAAACTCCTCCTCCTCCTGCTTAGAAAGGCATTCAAGCCCTTCCTCAAAGCTGAGCAGGGTTCGGAGCACTTTCCTGAGCAGGCAGGCTCTGTCAGCACAAGCTGAAGCAGATTCATGAATCAGGGCCAGGATGCCATGTTTCTCAAGGGTGACGGTCACAAAGAGGCATTTCAGGGCTTGAAGCAAAGATTTACAAGCACGGTTCTGAGAAGGGAGCACAGGCAGTTCACTGCAGGCCCCACAAAAAAACCCAGACCCTCTTGTGTTTAAACCGGACCGCTGAAAATGATGGCATTGTGCATGCCGCCAGTAAACAAAGAAAGAGATATCTGGAAGTGATAAAGCTCGGTTTGATAAAAACTTCCCTTCTTCTAGATGGAGGCCACACATACTCTAAATAAAATATGCCACTTAGGAGATGATTTGTGTTGATAAACCTCGATCGCGTTGTTTTTCCAAATGTTCTCTCCCAGTTGGGAATTTCACACTTGGGCAGGCTCCAGCCGTGGCCTCACCGAGTGCCAGCCTCCTTCCCTGACCTGACCTGCTGTTTATACTGCTGTTTACACATTTCTTAACAACCTATGCAAACGGTCTCTAATTACTTTCGCTCATGGCGGCGGCAGTGTGGAGGTTCAGGCAGGCTCTGAAGCATTGCCAATGTTGTGCTGTTTGTTGACACAGTGCTTCCCCCGCTGTGGCAGCGAGTCGGAGGGAGGGTTATGCGATGGCTAATCGTAGCTGGGGACACAGCCCTGCAAGACTGGGACTGTGCTGTAAACAGCCAAAGGAATAAATAACCTGGGTAAGAATCAGCTTTCAAGAGGCTTGCTCCAACTATAAGACTCATCTTAGAGGCATCATTAATCCGTTATAGTGTTTGGGTTTGGAGCGGTCCATTTCAGCCACACATGTGCATCTCCATGGAGTCAGAGTTGTTTTGAAAGTAACTTAGCTTGGATGCAATCTGGATGCGATGCTACATCTCCCTCCCCTTCGAGGACAGAGCTCAGGAGAGTTAGACAGCAATACCCTTTAGGTCGCTATACCACTCTAAGTTATACCAGTTATGTTATACCCTTCCTAAACATGTGATTGGGAAGGTATGGGCTTTGTGTCCAAAACATCTTTGGCTTTAAAAGACAATGCATACCGTTGCTCTGAAGAGGAGGCACAAAGTCTGTATATCAAGTATTACTTCTGGTTTACTGAAGAATAAATTTTGTTTGAGACCAAATGGTTTAATTAGTACCTTGGAAAGCTATGTAAACTTGATATAAATTATGAGGGTGTTGCCCTCTCTGATTTACTCTGTTTGAAAACCTTGAGGGCCTCCAGCCTGCCTGGACTTAAAAATGCTAGCATTTGTTTCCATTAAAGCAATATTTTTAAAGCTTGGACAGGGTGTGGGAGTGCTGATTTCCCTTGATTAGCCACAGATAGCCCAGAAGAAAAATAAAGTTCCTGAAACTGTTTTTTTCACGGTTTTCATTGAACCCCCCCACCTCATTCCTTCCTTCCTGCTCCATCCCCTGATGTCCCCAATAACAATACCACAAGGCAGCTCTGTGCATCTGAAAGTTTGTGAAGGGATGTGTATCTCAAAGGGTGGCCAAAGCACCAAGAGTTTGCATAGCTTGTAGCTAACTTTTAGAGCACTGAGGTCTATAAGCCAAATACTCAACGTCCCACATGAAATCCTTCCCTTACAAACAGTATTTGACACATTGGTCTATGAAACTGATTGCACCAGACATTGGATTTGTATTTATTTGCTAACACGCTTGAGACTGCGAAAGCAAACTAAGGATGGTTCACAAAAATGTTTCCAGAATATGAAAATACATCATTTAATGACGTTCATCTTAGCGTTAGATAATGTGTGCAGTGCGTTTTGAAGAAAGTACGATACGTAAGCCCTTTATTAAGCAAATCTTAAGCAGAGTGAGGCCAGTATGTTCGCTGCTACTGAAGTACAGACATGCACAGACGCCGCAAATTTGGTAGCATCCCTGCAGTTATGGCAGTGAAAGTGAAGAAGAATGGTGAGCTTTAGTCTACTGGAGATGCCAGCACAGGTGCTGTGTTAGCAGTGGCAAGGACACTCGGAGAAAGGAGAATGTGCTTGGTCTTCAGACCCCACACAGGACCAGCACTGCTGACAGCTAGAAAAGTGGGATTTTGTTGTCTGGATTTGTTCTTCTGCTTCTAAGCAGAGCTCATCTATGGAGAGGAACTGAGACACAGGCATGAGCATCCCACGATGATGTTTTTGGTTCCCTTTCAAAGGGTGCTCACAGTCTGCCCATGGCAAAGCTCCATGCTGTGCCGAGATGATGCCTCTCACCTCCCGGGAGCACCCACCGGCGCACCTCCGCCTGCCAAACAGCTGTCCTTGGAGAACTCGAATTCATCATCCTGTCGTTTCCTCTGCCTGGTTTTGACCCATCTCCCCTCCCCAGTGTGCAGGCTTCCCACAGCAGCCGGTTGACCTCTCCCACCACAGGAAGGCGTTATCAACCCACGAGGAGTGGGCTCACTGGGATATGGGGCTCATCCCACTGATTCAAGGAGGCAGATCTATTTTAACACTTATCTCCCGGTTAAAGCCTCCTCCCTCTCTGACAGTTATTTCTAGGCCTGTATTTCATACTCATCACCAGCACCAGGAGTGAACCTTTCCACAGACAGATAAGTGGCACCAAATTAAAGAGCATTAGATGGATGTCCTTCCATATTTAAAGAGCCAGTAGCAATTTGTACATCCTGGACACGCCAGAGATTGTAAAATCTAATCACTTTCCATGCTTTAAATGCTGTGTAAACATGAGGTAATTGTTCTTATATGTGAAAAATTATGTGTCTCATGTCAAGAATGTATCAAGACCAAATTTTTAGCTTTGTGAAATATTATCGAGCCCAGCCCCTGCTCAGCAAATCTTTCCAGACTTGAATAAGTCACTAACACAAATAAGGCTGTTCTTATTTATGAGACTGAGAGTTTATCTTGATTAGATATAAAGGATGTAAATAATGGCTCTCTTTTAGACGACTTCTAACATAAAAGAAATAAACTATATATCTATCTGTTTTCAGTATATCTAAAATACACTCATCAGCCACTGCAAACGCTTAATGCTCTTGATAAATGAAATGCATGCAGTTAATCTCAGCAATTTTGCCCCTAAACACTAAAAATCCATCTTTGCAGCTTTTTTTTAGGAAAGAAATAACAGCAAAATATACCATTAGTTGCGAAATATATTCTGTTAACATCAAAGCTAATGGTTTACTGACTGGTTTTTCAAACCACTGTTTCAAGGTTTTACATGTCTGCAAGCATTTCTTCAGCAATTATTAAGATAAACTAATAGAGGAACAAAGTTTTAGTATTTCATCAGTGCTAAGGGAATGATTAATAACACCAGCCCCGGACCCCAGGCATGAGTGAGCAAGGCTGGTGGGTTTCCCTACCTTAACACTCAACTTTCAGGGACCAGATGTCTAGCAAAAGACCTCAAATAAAACAACAGTAAGGACAAGGGAGAGGAGACTGGGAACACAGTGCTTTCAGGGGGGTACATTTATCTCTGACTTATTTCATCATGCAGCTTTCTTGATGATAATTTCCAGCCATGGATACTGAGATAACATCAGCTCTGTGTCACATGGACAAAAATTAGCCCTCAAGATGGGCTGTCTTACAATCAGAAACAGGTGAAAAGAAACCAATGCATTCACAGTCAAAAGAAACCAGTGCATTCACAGTCTTCAGTTTACCATTGGCCGTGTGGTCTTCACACCACTTCTCCAGTGAAGTGAAGGCTCATGTGCAGCCCAGGTGAATGCAACAAGTCTCTCTTTCCTCTGAGCTGTAGTCTTGTTTGTTCTTTCTAAGCACTTTTTTCTCCCCATGGCATCAGTGGGAGATTCTCTGACAGATTTACTGCCAAGCATCACCATCTGTGAAAGACTTCATTGTCCTCATTTTAAAGGACAGGTATTAAAAATAAATAAAATACTGCTGGAAATATTCTTGGAAAGGCTACCAGCTTCTATTTGCAGAGCAACAGATCCTTAACTTCAGTATCAGACAATCTGCAGCTTCTAGTATGTAATAATCCATTACCTACAGTATTACAGTCATCTATCTTGCACAATATAGAGCACAGAATTGAATTTGTCAGTTCCTTCGGCAAGGCTTCCTTCAGCAAGTCGATAACTTCTGGCTGACCAAGAGCATGACCTTTCAGACAGCCATTAGACTGTTTGCATCAGGGATACAGAAGACCCCAAATAAATAGTTCCAATGGTTAATGAACATCACTGTGAAACATCAGGACATGTCACCATAGACCAAAACATGTCTTGTTGGGGCTGCCAGCTACTAGAACCCGGTAAGATCTTACCCAGCTAACAAAAATTCTCTGCCATCATAAATCTCCCATGCAGAGGAAGAAGAGTTAAGCCTCTTCATAGCTTTCTCTTTGTTAAAATAAAGGTCATGAATTTATCTGGACTCTCTCAGGACATCTGGTTTTCCAGGGTCTCTCCCTTCTCTTCTTTGAACCCTATGAATTTGTCAAAATCCTCTTATAAAACTGGAAATTTCGATCTTTGATCTGAGGTCACATGCGCAGGTTTACTAACAGCCCAGGTGTCACTTTGAGAACCTGAATATAGGGGAGCACAGCATTGCCTATTGTACATATAAACATGGCAGATGTGAGAAAAATTCAGAAATTCAGCCTTGCAGCATAGCCAGTGGTCAGTGAATGTAAAAATTTAATTTCCTCTGGTGGCATTTCCAAGCTATCATGTGGCCAGAAGGAATTTTCCTCCTCCCATTCCCTCCTCTTCCTTCCTTTTCTGCCTCTGTGCTGAGAGGCTTCAGACCTCCAGCTTCATGGATCTTCTACAAACTGAGGGAAAATGTATTGAGTCTTAAAACATGATCTCAGAGGCACAGGCTCCCTGCAGGCATCTCACAGAGATCTCACAGGCTCTCTGTGGGATTCCTCAAGAGCTTCAGCCTCTCACAGTACACCACCATCCAAAACTGTGCTCTGTGCTGCCAGTGACCCATCCTACAATGGAAGCAAAGGGCAACAAGTCACTGGCACTTCTGAGAAGTTAGCACCGGTCCCTCTAGTTGTTTCCCAAATGGTCTGCTGGGTATGAGTGCTTGAAGGGGAGTTCCCTTCTGTTCCAGGTGTTTTCTGCTCAGCCCCACTGAGCAAAGCCACGGATACCCAAAGCTTACAGGGAGAGCATGGTTCTACGTTAGATCCCTGGACCGATTTATGGCTGAGCAGAATTTTGCTCTCACTGTCAAAAAACTTTTAGGAAATAATAAAGATTAGAAGCTTTCAGAGTGACAGATGTTAACTCCAAATTTCGTGTGAGTAACCTGAAATCCCGTTTCCACAATGTTCCTGGAATTTCAGGTTCCTCTCTCTCAGGATGAAATGCTCCTCAATTCCACAGAAGTTCTCCACCTGATTAGGGGTGAAAATTTTAACTGTGTATGAGTACTTGGTACATTCAGTTATCTGTTTAGTCAGATTTCAAGAAGCATTTAAGTCAAGCAGATGTCTAATAACATCTCTTGATCCTGTGCCTTGGAAAATCAAGCTAGCTGGCTACCTGTGCTGGTATCTATGTAAAGTCTTTGCAATTCTGATCTCATGTGCCTAAGCACAGATATTTTAGTTTCCAGCTTTATAAATACAAAATAATTTCAAATACAGGTTTTGGTCTGCTTTTGAGCTTTAGGAGTCTCAAATCCAATATATGCTTACTTTTTATCTTAAATAGTAGATATAGAATCAACTGTTTAATGCTGTCTGAATTGTACTTGGCATATAGGAAACATGTTACCTTTGGCCTGAACCATTTTTAAGAAGTGTGGAGGGTGAGTAGAGGAGCCAAAGGAATTATTTTTGCATGTAGTGTTTAAGGTATATAAATGGGGTGGAGCTTAAATCCCTGAGTTTTTGGAGATTATGCTCAGGAAACCATATTTTATGTGGCCATAAATAAAGCAAGAAAAATATCAACTTATCTGTGACATGTACCTTTATGTGGGTATATTATGGAATTCTAACTAAAATGAATGCGGTAATAAACCAATCCACCCTTTACAGCAAAGCAAAGCAACACCCCCCCCGCCCTCTTTCTACTGCTTTAATGGCATTCTGAATCCCACAAATAAAACTGGCGAGAATACACATCCTGTTCTTACGCTATTAAAAACTCTAGTTGTGGATTATTGCAGTTTCTTATTGTTTCAGGACTCATTCCAAGTTCCACTTTATCACACTGAATACCAGGCAGTACAGGACTATTAGGATACCAAAGAGCATTGCAACAAACGATCAGCGTAGGTGAAGAAAAGGCATCAACCGGCAGTTCAGAGCGTTGCCAGGCCTGTGCTGGCTCTTCCCTGCACTCCTCCATTGCAGGATCGAGCACACAGACAACTTCTACCGTGAGTCCTCACTTCATAGCTCTGCACATACAGGGGAAGTCACAGCTGCATGCACATGCTGTATGTGCACTCTAGCTCTGTGCCCAAATGCAGAATCAGTACTCTGTGCCAGCAGCCACACAGAAAATTATGATGTTCGTTGTCTGGTAGAGATGGTAGGACACATTAGTGAAGCCTGCTGAATCCTCTCTTTCCAAAAGTGGAAAAAATAACCAAGGAGGTATCAGCGGGATCAAAGTGCACAATCATTAGAATAGAAACATCACTAGGATTGCCTGTCTGGCAGGTGCTAATGTGGGATACACCAGTGGTAATGCTAAAAACCTGGAAGCTCAGAGCTCTTTATGCAAGTGTCTTACTACAACTCGTTTTCTTCAGCCAGCACGCAAGCTTCTTCAAACTGCTATCCTCTGGGAATGTCTAAAATGTCAGTACTTATTGAGGCTCTGCTCTTTGGGAGGAACGGTAAGAACCCAGGAGTTATCACCAACAAAAGAATGGTGTCTTCCATCATTTGACCTTTTCCCAGCAGTGGGTTGTAGAATGGCTGTCTATATATTCAGTTCAATGATCATCTATAATATTTAAGGCAAAACCTTTTCTCCCACTTCTTAATTGTTCATGAAGTGTAATTCTTCTTACATACCATACTATTGAGCAGTAATTTATTTTCCAGCTGGATGTAAGCTTTCTAAAACTTGAAAGATTAATTGGGTTCAAACAAGAATCATAAAATTATAGAAAGGCATGCTCAATGGTACTGGTATCACTTCTGACAGATCTTGGTCTAATAGGTTCTTAAAGGCTACCAGGCGGGGAGAACGCAACCTCCTCAGGCAACCTATTTCAGTGCTTCTTGGCATTACTCTTGGAAAGGTTTTTTTAATGTCTAATCTGATTCTTTCTTCCTGCAATGCAAGCCCATTGCTTCTTGCTTTGTAAAGCATGGACATGGAGAACAGATTGTTCCCTTCCTCTTTGTAACAGCTCTTTCTATACTTGATACATAATTCGGTGTGATTTTATGGGACTGCATGTTCACCAGGGACTTACAGTTAAAATGATACTCATTTGAAGTCACTGGGTAAAAAACAAATGAAGAACAAATGCACATTTGTTTGCAAACAAAGATAGTGAAGATAAAACTGAGAATCCACCATATGTTTTCACCAGCTGGAATTCATTCAACATTTTGTTAGTTCTGCTCTTAAATGTGCTGTGAAGCTTACTTTTGAGGTCCTTCTCACAGGCTATGTCACTGGCAAGAAGTCCTCAATCTACGGATGGCATACTGCAAAGAGGTCTCCAGCAGTTGTCTTAGAGGGGAATGTCACTAATGTGTTTCCCATTCCTTGCACTGAAACCTCCAACACAGTGTTTTGCTTCCTCACTTGAAAGTATTCTCCTGTGATGGACTGAGAGAGTCCCAGCAAGAGAACAGGACTCTTGCAGCAGTTTTTGGAAGTGCTTCTTTCCAAGCGTCAGGCTTCTTCAAGCATTGTAGAAAATCTGAAGTTGTCTGGTAGGGGACTAATTAAGAGTAGTCAAACAGGATGTGGAGAATAGCATGAAAGGGCTTGAGTGGCTCTGGTCTAAGACTGTGTCTGCACTGTGTTACTCTGTGCAGTACAGATTTATTCCTGTAATTCTTTTCATCACTGGGAAAGACACAGGACTAAGAAAGAAGCAGCCGAAATGGAGCCAGAGCTTTTCTTTGAGCAAATTGAGCAAAATTTGTCTTTGTATACAAACGATTAATATCAAACCCAAATAGTTTACATGAAATTGATGTTTTGGTGTCTAAGCTGGGGTTCTATGAAAGAGTGAACTTCTGCTGTGACTCAATCTAAATTCAGTGGGGATTTTGGCTCAGGGCTGCAAAGGATAGATTATAGCACTTAACACAATATGTCTGCAAGGTTACTGCTGCTCAGAAACAGCAGCGTAACATGTACAGACACTGTATACGCGAGAGAAGGAGAATCCCTGCCTTGCCCAGGCCAGATTTAAATATTCAGCAATGTTATAGCAAAGTAACCCAGTATTCAATATAAAATGGTGGTGTTTTGAGTTTGCTGCCAAGAAGTTTGTGCAGAGGGACAGTTTTTGTTGTCTGTGTACTGCTCTGAATTAGAAGATGTGTCGTATAACACTTGTCTTAGATAGTGTGGGGGCAGTCAGTGAATGGTAACTGTGTTCTCCTGAAACAACAAGGATGTCATGTAGCACTTTTGGAGAGATAAGTGAACGTTTGGACTGGGAAGGGTATGCAAAGGATACCAAAGTTCAGCAGCTAATTAGAGTGTTATCACTTGAAAAGTAACATAACTGAATGAATGAAGTCATGGCATCTAGGGAAAAAGCTTGTCATTTGTTAAATTATATTTCAGTGTACATGAACCATACAACAGTGACATTCTCAGGAATGCAATGTAGCAGAAGTGGGACAAACAGAGGTTTGGTTTAGCTCCTGAATTTAGGGCAACTGTAAATGTGCGTAACCTTATTAACTGGTCACATGCACATCGTCATGCTATCAATAGGGAACCAAAACTCCAACTAAAATTGCAGTAGATGGACTTTATAATTTGGGAACATGAGGTAATCCTGGCACACTATTCACCCAACAATTATTTGAACTCTTACTAAGAAATTTATTTAGTGAAATTATCATTTCTTCTTTAGAAGGAAACTAAAGACAGATTCACGGTTTGGCACAGAATTTTCCATTGAAAGCTAGGTCACATTTTACCCCATCCCAGGCTGGCCCTTAACCTGGTAGCTCGCAAGATATGCAGGTGAGCTCGGTGGGCAGAAGATTTATTTTTCAGTGCGATCAGTCCGTTTGAGTTAACTTGACGCAACTGAAAAGCCCCATACAGAAGAAAGCAAGTTCATCTGAAGTCATGCTGGCTGTGTGTGGGAGGGAGGCCCACTGCAGCAGGATCTGGCAGCTCTCTGTGAAAGGCTAGGAGAGCAGAGACACTTAATTTCTCAAAAACCGTAGGATTACCCAGTAAATGACATAACCTTGAACTGTCCAAAAATGTAACATGAACGTGGTGATAGAATAATCACCACAGCCCATTGACGTAAACAGGACAACGAACAGGAACATACCAACACTCTGGAGCATGGGATGCAGAAAAATTACTCCAAGCAAGGAGAAAATGAATGGCTGGAGTCTTATCTAGTGTGATAAGAAGCATTTACTTCTGAAGAAACTATTAAAGGACCAATTCTCTAGCATGCACTTAGTTAGGGAGTACTAATTTGGCAATTATTTGCAGTGAAGGATGTGGCCATTAATGGGCCAGTCTTGGTGCCATTGGAGAAATCTAATAGGGGTTGGAAGGGAGACTCGAAGGAGGACACGGAAAGATGCAGCAAGTCCGATGAGCTTATGGGACAGATTTGCAAATCACACAGGAAACGTATGAAACACTCAAGCGATCCCCCTGCTGCTGTTGGGAAAGAGGTATTTTCCAAATATGGCTGAGAAACCCTAAACAAGCTTCCCTCAACCCTAAGTATTTCCCTTACCCTCTGTGCATATGGACACATATTCTTTAGGACAGCTTTCTGTTCAAGTGTGGAGGCTTTCTCTGGGATACTTGTCCAGTGCAATGGCCATTCCCTTTCTTGCTGCTGTACCGTTTCAGTGTCCAGGCAGAAAAATGCTATGTTGCATCCACAGACATTTGTGAAGCAGGTATTACATCAACTCACAGAAAACACGAACAAGAGGTGCACTTTTCAAGCTAATGGGCAAAAATACCCTCACCTGCTGCCCATCTCTGTGGCTATTGAAGTTAAAGGAAGATGTCTGCTGCTATCAATGGCGGCTGCCACAGACGATGACGAATTGCAAAGAAGTTTGTGCAAAGCACGGAGACTGATCAGACAGGATATGGGTCAGCTGGAATTCTTCTAATAAATTGTTCATGACAAATGGCTGGGCCACCTTGAAGTCGTGCCGTGGTGAAATGGATATTTGCTGGGAGCAGTAGAGAAATGAAAGTAAAGACAAATGGTGAAATTCTAAATTAAAGAAATAGAAGGAAAAAGAAGGGATGTAATTTATACACGCTTTTCTGGACTTCACTTAGTTATCTATTCCTACTTACTTATATGAAGAAATAGGAAGTGGCCAACATAAGATCTGCAGAATTCTTCAGGCAGCCTTTTAACATAACGTGATTGCTGGATCTAAATTGTAGTCTGAAAATCTATTTAGATAATAAAAACATGGAATGCAAGCTAAGGCAATAAACACGTAAAGATATAGTTTGGGGCTAAAATCTTTCCACATTATTAAAAATCTAACTCATCCAACAGAGCATTTTCAAACTCTTTTGCTCTGTGATTTATTACAGAGGCCTTTGTAATCAATTACTTTTAATTAATAGAAGATGGAAACATTAATTGGTCCTATTTAAGTTTGATTGTATTAAATGATTCTACCAGCGATCAAAAATGTATTTTGAAAGGGAGTTTAGGCTAATATATCAGCAAATGAGGCGCTATAAACATGATTAATATGCACATTAGACTTTCCTTATCACTTTTTGTTGGCAGTTTTTATCCGGTCACAGCTGAAATTCCATTGAGTTCTTTCTCCTTTTGTATAAAATACAGATTATGTGGAGACAGCCGTCTGAGCAACTGGAGTTTCATCTTGGATGGCCATTAATTATTATTGCTCCTTTAGTATTTCTTATCTATCACAGAGATGTAGGACTGTATTTTTACAGACATTTGCCAGTAGGAAAAAACCAGGCTTTCATGTGATGGCGCCTCAGCATTTTTTTATTGGAGAAAGGATCAACAACACATTTTGCACATCTATGAAAGGGTGGAATAAGATGTTTACAGCTGTCGTCATTGTGTAGGTGTGTATATTTGGTAATACACCGGGGAAGTTGTCAGAAGGTATAGCCAGCTTTTGTTGCAATGTTTTGATCTGGCATTTTTTTTAATACCTCCACAATTATTTTGTATGTATTTCAAGGGAATCATATGCAATGTGAAATTTTTCACTGAATTGTCCCAGCAGTTGGGAAAACTTAAGAATACATTCCTTTCCTGGTAATTTGCTAATGTGCAAGTGCTGCTCTGCACTGTGCTCAACTTTATTTTCTTATTTCATTTACTTCTCTCTACTCACAGGGGAAAAACTTGCATTCACTCCTGATTCAAGAATAGAAGTGTTGGGCCAGCCAGGCCAGAGACCTGTTGCTACCGCATCTGTCTCAAACACCTCACCGCCGTCACTGCCATGAGAGAATCAGCTGCAGAACAGAGAAGATGACTTCAGACACTGAATTTTTGCTCCACTGCTCCCAGCGAGAATTCATCTGTGGACCTCATTGCTCCAACAGACCCAAACTTTCTTGCTTCCAGCCCAAAGTTGCCCATCACCAGTATATGCCCCACTTGTCCTAGGGCCAACATTTAACAAAAAAGGGTAATATCCTGCTCAGCCTCTTTTGCCAAGGGGTGTTCAGTGCAGTGTAGCCATCTTTAACCGAGCCTGGGCTGCGAGCAGCAGCATGTGCAACGTGCAGAGGTAGACCTGAACTCCTGTATATACTTTTTTCTGTCTGAACTCACAGTCATCATACATTAGAAGCTGTTTGAACCATCTACACAGTTCAAATTTTTGGCACAACTATCTCATGTTGGTAAGTCATACTCATCTGGTGTCCTTCTATTACCCAGGCATCTCTCCCCTTCAGTTGCTCCCTGCTGGGGTATTCCCTGCTTATATTAGAAATTATTATTAGTCTGCACATTAATTCTTTACTATTTCACTTCTCCCTGCACTAAAGGCCATCCCGTTTGCCTTATGTGATACTTTGATTCCTCTCTGTACTAGTGGTTCCTCCTGACTCTGTGTGCTCTACTCATTTCATTGGCATACATCGCATTTTTGTGCCAAGTTCACTACTGACCACATTGAGCAAGAACAGCTCCAAAACTGATGCAAGCTTACCAGGAACTTCTTCTGGCTTGCTATGCCTCCCTCCCCTACCAGCTCCTCACACACTCCACAATTTTTACTGAGCTCTGTGTTCTCGAGGCTAACTGAGTATTTCTGGTGTTGCTTTGAAACAAATGTGCAATGAAGTCTGGATAGTTACGGAGGGGTTGCTCCAGATTTAAACCAGCATAGATAGCTCCTCTTTGCTCTATAGAGACAATCATTTTCAGTTATGTTCATTCATTTTTGTTAACCTTTGCTCCTTTGGAAAAAGAGGAAAGCCTTTTCTCCGGGATCTGGCCAAGAGAATACATTTTTCCTCTCTTCTGTAGTGGATATTTATAGTAAATATTTGTTCTTTCCTATACTGAAGCAATAACTGCGACATTGTTTCCAGCTACTCTGGAGAAGTCTTTGGGTGAGACTGGAGAGGGCACAAGAGCCCAGGGGCCGGTGGCCTCGTACACGGGGATCGTCTGGTTGCACCCGACAGACTCGAGGGTGTGTGACCGAGTATGCAGGGGCCTCCAGAACCCACTGCTGGATGCTGTGCGGGGAAGGGGGCTGCGCACCCAAAAAGGGACCAGGTGGTCTCTGCAGGGTCACTGTCCCCTGCAGATGGGCTCTGCCCCAGCCACGGCACATGGACCTCCACCCCGATGCTCAGCAGTCTGCTTAAATCCACCTCCTCCTGCAGGGATGCCAACAGTTACTTATTCATAAAACTATTTTGGAATAGTTTTTCTGCCACAAATTTATCCTTTGTCTTTCTCAGGAAAAAAACCTTCTCTGACAAGCCATAATGAGATATAGTTGGCTTGCTGTGTGTCCAGGGACCTGATTTGCAGCAATGTAAAACAGACGTCCCAAATTAGTGGATACCTTTTCTTTCAGTCTTTGTGTGCGTCCATTTCCTATCTGTGGAATGGATTTTCTTTTTTTTCTATTGCTGTCCTTTGGGGCCAGGGTGAAAATCAGATTATATTTGAAATGGGTTCAAATTTTCCTGAAAAATGTTTGAATTTGAACACTGAGGAGGAAAAAATGGCCTAAGACTTCACACAGAAAAAAATTTTGAAAACCCCAAAATGTTGATTAATGAAGTGAGCACTGTACAGTCATGTGGGCGTTTAGAGGGAATAAATGTCTCCTGATCTTGATGTCTTTTTAACATCATCTGTTGGATGTCATTCAATGCACATTGCCTCACTCTGTTCGAGGAGACCTGCAGTGAAATGCTGAGAGAATTGAAGTCAGAAGTTTAGGCCAAACATTTAATATTCAGATTATTGCCTCAAAAGTTACAGGTGATAATAATTGAAGGATGCAGTATTTGCCAACATCTTTTTTATGGTTTTGATTGAGCACAGTGCCAAGGGACACTGCACATATAAATAAAGTCCAAATAAATTTGGTCCAAAATAAAGAATTTTAAAAAATCTCTGAGCAATCCAAACTCAGCTTTAAACATATTCATTACGACATGCATTACAACAGAGTTACCCTTGATTACTGGGTTGCTAATATTAATTTCTAGTTTATTTTTTCCTGAAGTAAACTGCACCAAGAATTCAGGCACAGGCTCAGAAACTCACACGCAAGCTACGTCTGCACTAGTAAATTAAATGGTGTCAGGGCACGGGCCCAAACTTTAGCACACAGTCACTATCACATGACTATCATTTCTCCTCAGATAGTTTTTGACTTGGACCAGCCACTGCTCTCCAAACAGTCCCTGGTGCTGCTCAGAAATATACATGATCCAGACATTATTCCCAATAAGCAGTTTGAAAACAGCTGCCCTATTTTGAAGGCAAAAGGTTAATAGTATGGACATGACCAAATTATGCCAGTTGGCCTCAGGACAGCCCTGGCACTGGTTAGTTTACTAGGATGGATGAGTTATAGTGTACTTTGTTTGCAGACTTCATGTAATATAAATAGTGCGCTTTTGCCAGCTGCGCAAGCTTCGGAGTGGTCCTGTTAATGAAATCACCTGACATCCAACTGCCAACAGTCTTCTGGAGCAATTAATAACTGCAGCAAATGTTCTGGACAAAGTTTTCCTTTTCTTAATTGCATTGGACCAGAGTCTGTCTCCATACTCCATACGCAAAGGTTTGAGGGCAGCCTTTAGCCTAAAGTTTTTCACATTTTTTTTAAAGCAGTTTCTATGACTGAAGCTTTTGCTGTTCTCTAAAGAGCAGTTGTCACAGAGATTTGGCTCAGGAAAAGCAAAGGGCAGGCAACAAAAAAATAGCTCTAGAGAAAGATTGCTGAAAGAATTACACTAATACTAAATAATGAAGAAGAATGTAAACAGATTATAGATACAGAGAGCCTGAGATCAGCTAATGGCTGAAAAAATAGATGACAGAGATAAAAAATGATAAGACTTGTCAGAAAGAACAAAGCCTGTGTGTGCATCATTCAGATTAAGGAATTAGAGTCAAAAGGTTAAGTGTGAGCAACAATGAATATGAAAAATGGGGAAAAAAAGAAGTAAAAGGCAATTTGTTTCATAAATCAGTTCTACTCTAACATTCTGTAGGAAAAAAAAAGTGTGTTGAAGTCTGTTAAACCAGCAGATAGCTCAGGCTGGACATCAGTGTAACATTAGAAAAGGTATTGGTATTTTCAGCAGCAGATAAAAGTGTCCTGTTTGAAGTGCTGTAAATATCGGCCTCAGGTTACCTATCATCACGTGTTTTGTCTCCTGGTGGGAGCCAAATTGATCTTCAGTCTTACAGCCGATGAGTCTGGAGAATTTTTTAACATGACCTCATGCACACCCAAGTTTGTGGATCTAAAGACTTTGGTTACTTTAGAGAACAGGGATGAAGGAAAGAGGTTCTACCGAGCCTGTAGTAGGTGGATGCTGGCCATGAGATACACGTTCACAATACATAATTATGCAGGGTGTGCCTGTAACATCTGTTCTCTTTACTGCAGGAAATTCTTCTGAGAGAAGCTCAAAGTGGGTAGTAGATATCTGAAAGCACTTCCAGTTTATTGGATAAATATGAAATGTTTCTAAAACTGCCATTTTTAGAATGAGAGAAAAGATATTCTGGACAATTACCAGCAGCAATAGCTAAATTTACAGTGCTTTCCTGTTCTAAGTTTAGAGATATTGTTGAAATCTGCTCCTGCTAGTGAAGACAAATCCAATTGGTTACAGTATACATTATGGAGCAGGAACTCTACATCTGCAATGTCTCCACTTCAGGAACAAGAGTAGGACACAGTTTGTACAGCAAGTGGTTTGGTCCTGTCTATTCTTCAAATGAAACTGTTTTCATCCCATCTGAAAGGACTAGGTATTCACATCCCCTTCATCATGTCAGTAAGGCATAATGTAAAAAAGGCCAATTTATTCTAAAGTGGAACTGAGCTTTGCTCATAAAATCTCCCTCAAGAACTACATGATGACTTGTGCACAGGGGCCATAAAGATGCCTTTTCTGTGACTAATGCAGAAAAAAAATTCTATTCCCTTTCCAAACATCCATAATCCACTGAGATGCACTTGTAATGCTATGAACAGTACCTAAGATTGGTCATATCAATATTTCAACAGAGCTCACTCTGCCTTAGCTTCCTGTCTCTGGTGGTGGCCATGGGTAGGTGCCCAAAGCAGGGTGTACCAACAGGGTGAGTGCATACTGACATATCAATATACCCTCCCAACTTCCAACTCGTTGTGACTTTGACATTTCGTGAGGATCCTTTTGCTATTAATAGGTCTAATTTATTTTCTGAACCCAGGAAAATTGTGGTATCTTCAGTGTGCTGTGACAATTGAGTTGTATAGTGGAATGGCACTCTATATAAAAGAGCCAGGCCCACTGGTTGGGTGTGTGGCATTTAACTCCAGCTCCTCCATGGTAGAAGCTCAGGACAGAAGTCCTGCACGTTCCTCCATGTCCCAAGTCCCCCTTTCCTCTCTGCTTCACTCTTGTCCCCTCTCTCTGCACTAAGGTGGGTGCTACATAGTCCCTTTCCACTCTTACAGTTATAATAATTACATTAATTAAGTCTGTATTATGCATGTAGCTACAAAATATGATGTGCATTTTGCTGAAAATTAATGTTCTATGCTTGGCACGGGATGCAGCATTATTCATTTCTTCATGGGCTTTTTTGTGGCATTACTTTCCTTCACATCCTCATTAACACAAAATAGTTTGTCTTTACAGTGCATCTCTGAAATGAATATTCATGGGCTATAATTAGCTGCATTTTACAGCAGAGAGGCTGAGGCACAAAGCGTAATACATTTGCAAAACGCCTAGCTTGGGGTGGCCAGTTCCAATCATGTGATGCCTGATTTTTCAAAAATCTTATATTGGCTTGACTAAAGACCGTGCTTGAGTAGAAACAACAGCGCTACACAGCATGACTGCATAACTGTGACTGGCAGCTACCAATGAATTACGACGGGTTTTAGACACCAACACATAATGGACTTGCTCTCACTTCTGGGGACAAAAACCAAAGGCGAAGCAAGACAACTAACCAAGCAAGGAAGGCGTTTTGCTTTTTAGTGACTGCTCAAAATGACTCCATGTATGCTTAAGCACTTTTGTAAACCAGGATTCAGTTGTCTCAAATCCAGGACACAGTGCATAGATGGTTCCCATCAATGAGCAGGGTGACTCGGGTGAACATCACAGCCTTTCTGTAGGAACCCTGCAGTAAGGACTCGTGTGGACTCCAATGAAGTGCCTTTATCCTGAAGATCCTCTTTCTCTTCTTGCCTGCTCACATTTTCTGCACTGTATGAAGACAATGACCCTGAAAAACCCTGATTCTCCCTGTGAGTGCTACTAATGAGTACCAAACAAAGCAATATTTTGAGAAAAGAAAACACATTATATGTCTAAGCATTGTACTGTGCAAAAGGGAGGGATCATGGGGTTGCTTGGGCAACCTTAATTCTGGCATTTCCTAGCTTCTGAGTCTTGACTTTGCAGTTCTTTTTGTCTTTAAACATCCATTCTTGCTCTCTCTCCTCACTACTAAACAGGTTAGCTACACAGCTGACTGAGTGCGGATAAGGTGACGCACACCCAGTACTGGCTATGTGTTTGGAAAGTATCTACAGCGGATATGAAAATAGGTGTTTTCAGAAATGTGCCCTTCTGTGATGTGTGGATGGACTTTCATAGGAATATTGCAGGATATGTCTTTAGCAACAAGACAAAGTCCCTGTCAAATGCTATATCCCATCTTGATGCTAAGTTTTCTAACTTGTTATAAAATTTTCTTTCTTGACAGAGCTACATTTCTTTCTATCTTCATTTACAAAAAGAATGGAACTATGTTTGCTGAATCTCTCCCAAAAAGATCAGCCCAAGGCAACAACATCCAGCACAGAAAGTTTCAGGCCAAAAAGTTAAAGTTCAAAAACGTATAAGCAAGTGAAAATGGGGTCTTGTAAAGGAGAGGTTTGGACAACCACAGGTGCCAGCTCTATCTGTGAAGGACAGCAGCAACTGAAGTATGAGCTACAAGTCATGAAAAAAAAAAAGGTTATTTCTGGCTTAGAAGAAAGAAGAAAACTCTTCATCCTGCATTCAAGAAAAGTAGGTTTAGTTTCAAATGCTAAATGATATAAATTGATTATATTTCTGTAATACATGCACGTTTGGATACAATATTTCAAACAAGAAAGGAAGTGGGTGGAATATTTATCTAATTCTAGAGGGAAAGGGAAGAAGCAGCATAGGTATGCACACCACAGTGATCTTTGCTGGTTTTGGAAGCTGGTATTGAGTGTTCTCGAAGCACTGGGCAGCCTTGCAGGACTGGGGGTTGGCAGAGGGTTGGAAGGGGACGGGTATGCCTGAACAAGTGGCTATTCAGGTATTGTCGGGATCGAGCTGTATGAAGTGTCAACAAGTTACTGGGCTGTAAACCAGAGTCTAGATTCATCAAGGGACTAGTCAGTAATTATAATTAAAAGGCATTTTGAGTTGGCATCATTTTGACAGAGGCCACAGTCATAAAAGCAGGCAGAGTCCCATTCTTTGCTGTGGCACCAATGAAATCTGGCCAGGTTTTGGAGCAGTGGCCCACCCTTTGCCAGCTACTACAGACAGGGCAAACAAGCTCAAAAAAATTGCTCTGCTTTAGGCAGTTTTGTTGTGACTGGCTGTTTTGCATTCAAGTGATCCTTACAAATGGAGGCCTGGACTGATGTACAACGCAAGTAATGCACATTTAGAGACATCCTTTATGGTACATATCACTTACCTGGAGACCAAGGAGGAACACTGTCAGGGATATTGATAATACCTGTGAGCAATTAATAAGAAAATATAAGTTATATTTTCATATAGTTTTTAATACTGTTTCATTATCTACCAATTCAGGTACTTGAAATTAACTGCTTCTCTATTTTGTTTTCTTCCAGTCTGCAAGTATTAGGTTACCCTTATTATGTGGAATGAAACTGAAAGTCGATGCAACTGATTCTTTCTGCTGTGCACGCTTTGAACGTTTCATCACTTTCTTCCCACACGAACTGGGGAGAATTTGTGGTAAGCGAATTACCACAGCAGAACTAACAGAAAGAGAAAAAATGGTCCATGTGACTGAAAAAGGCAGATCAGAGTTCATTTTTAAGCACTGCAGCTGTACTGTACATATAGAAGCATGTGTTTATGCACACATACACAGGTACGTATTTATATCACACCTTTAATTATCTGGCAGATTTTATCAAAGACTGGTTTTACTAATGAATTTATGTTACTAGGTGGAGACAAATTTTTGCTTTCAGCTGAAAGTATGAGCAGCAAAAACTGAATAGCTTCATATTAAAAAAAAAAAGCTCTGCTATAAGCATCCTGAAGAGGATTCATTGTCAGCACCATTAAAGAACATTATTTGACTCATTATTTGATACTAGCTGGGTATCTGTGGGCTCAAACCTTCAGTATCTTTGGGTGGGTTGGGATCTCCAGTCTTTGACACTTCTGACAGGCTGAAAGATCATAGTTGCCTGGCATGGGAGTTGGGAAGAAAGCAAAGGGAGTGCCCAGAGGTCTAGAAAAAACATGACCCCTAAAGAAAGATGAATGGAGTTGTTTCGTCTTGAGAAGAAAGGACATACTAATGATTTTCAAATATGTAAAGCACTGCTGTAAAGAGGAGGAAGGGTTCTGAGTTTCACATCCATGATAGATAGGACATAAAATAAAAGGATTAACCACTTTCAGGGAAGGTTGAGGTTAAATATAAAAAAAAAAAATTGCTACCTGTAAGGATAGTGAAGGACTGGAATAGAGGGTCTTTAAATAAATATTTACATGGTGATGACCTAGATATGGATAGCAGAATGATTTAGATGATCTCTTAAATTCCTTTCCTTATTTTCTGGCCTATGGACTTTCATTCCCATTATTTTTGCCTTAGGCAACACACACATGAACTGGCTATCCCAGCCAAATAATGCTTCTGAATACAGGGAAAAAACAGACTGTTACCCTTTCTAACAGCAATGAATCTGGCCTAATCCAGGATCTCTCTCTCTCTTCCCTCCTGTGCCAATCTGCAGTCATTTCTGCTTAGGGGAAGTCTTTTTGTCTGGGCAGGTTTTTCTTGTGTGGGACAGGTACAGGCTGCACCTCTCCTGCCCGAGCTTCCCAGACTCTGCCAGTGGGGCCAAGGCTGCCTACGGCTTTGCTGTACGAGCTGTATTGCAGCTTGTCCGCTGCAACACATACTGACGTACTGGCACAGTTTTCATCTTTGTTAATAGAGCAAGTGACTTTTTGTGAAAGGACAAAATGTGTCCTTAAAGCTGTGTGACGGTGAGGGAGAGGTGGAGGGAGGGAACCCCAAACGAGAGAATAGGCAGAGAGCTAAGGAAATGTGATGAAATGTATGTAGTGTTTCAGAGCAACGCAGCTATTGCACTCATCTGAAACTCCCATCATTTTGCACAACGTTTCTTGCATTTTTTCTGGAAGCTTTGACTTTTCTGGAACAGCTTTCCCATCAGCAGCAATCCAGAATTTACCACTCAAGAAATGCTATACAAAGACCTTAGCAAACTCAGCAGTGCTACCCCCTCTTTTATTTATATGACATGCAAGTCGAGGAAATAAATTTCCTTCGAACCAGTAGAGTGTATGAGTACTATGACCAGAAGGGGTTGTGCAGGCCATGAAGAGCTGTTTCAGGCCTCCAGGCAAACAAAACATGCAACTGCTGTGTGCAGCTCCCCACCAGCTCCCCACAAAATTCTCTGCTCCAGGCTTGCCTTTCCCCCTGGTATTTGGGCTCAGCAGAGCCAGGCAGCTCCAGTGGCCAGGGCAGGCTACACTACAGAGGGTGCGCTGGGGGAGCAGGGCAGGGCAGGAGGTCCCAGCTGCATCCACCCAACCACTCTCCAGCACACAGGGAAAAGCCCTCACACCCTTGCAGGATGGGAATGATGTGTGGGGGCTGCTTTCGTCCCCATGCTGGGCACCACGGGAAGGTGACCAGGACTGCAGCAGTGGTGGTTGGAGGCCGCAGGGACATTGCGCTGGGGAAGAGGTGGCATCTTTCAGAGTTGCCAGAAAGTATAGAGGTGAGCAGCCTGTGGCATCAGTAAAAAAGTGCCAATAATCTTGGGACTCTGGATTTCTCAGAACGTATTTGTAAAACTTCTCATCCTATCTAAAACTGGGGCTGTTGGCAAGTATGGATGAAACTGTCTAATCCCACTCCCCAAATCCCACTGTTTTTGTGCTTATTTTCAAGCTGATAATTCCTTTTAGAGGAAACAATCCAAAACTTCAGCAGCCAGCCTTGGGGCTTCCTGAAGCAGTGTGCATAACCAGGTGCCCTCGCAGCACCACTGCCACGTTCCAGTGGAAAAGAGAGTTTAGCACAGTGCTCTTCATCTGTTCAAGGCAGCTGGACCTGCCAAGGAAAGAAGAAAGGATATAAGGAAAGAGGAAAAGAAAGAAGGAAGGAGTAAAGAAAGGAGGGAGGGAGAGGAGGAGGGAGGGAGAAAGGGAAAGAGAGAGGGAGAAGGAAAGAGAGAGAGGAAGATGATGGGAGGAAGAGGGAGAAAGAGAGAGAAGAAGGAAGGGAGAGGGAAAGAGGGAAAAAAGAAAGAGAGAGAGGAAGAAAGGAAGAAAGGAAGAAAAGAAAGAAAGAAGAAAGAAGAAAGAAGAAAGAAGAAAGAAGAAAGAAGAAAGAAGAAAGAAGAAAGAAGAAAGAAGAAAGAAGAAAGAAGAAAGAAAAAGAAGAAAGAAGAAAGAAAAAGAAGAAGGAAAGAAGAAAGAAGAAAGAAAAGAAAAGAAGGAGAAAGAAAGAAAGAAAGAAGGAAAAGGAAGAAAGAAAGAAAGAAGGCAGCAAAGAAAGAAAGAAGAAAGGAAGAAAGGAAGGGAATAAAAAGAAGGCAGGCAGAAGCATGGAAAGAAATAAGGAAGAGAAGGAAGAAGGCATCCTGTTGCATGCAAAAAGCAGATCCAGCAGTGGCAAGAGCTAGGCAGAGTGGAGCCTTTCCTGATAATATCAGTTTACTTTTTAATTAGATGCTGAGCTTTTAAAGACAATGGAGTAGACATGATAAAGAGCAGGCTATTAAGTGTCCCAATTACAGAGCACCAAGAATCCAATAATTTATGTGCTGATAATCTCCTGGTAATCCTCCGGGTGCTGCCGGAGCGTAAGCGTCCTGATTACTCCTCTGCTTTTATATGGATTTGTTCTCCTACCATTGCCGAGTTTTCCCGTTATGTTTGGCACAGCTCATTTAAAACAACCACAGTTACCTCACAGCCAAACCGCTGGCCCAAGTTTAGCTAAGATGAATAGGCAGCCGTTCATCTGCGACAGAGCCTTTGGTGTAAGTGTGGCCAATTAGTCACACGTTTGGTGTTCTAATTAGGCAACGCTGGGCCTTTCAGAAAATGTGCTGTTGATTTAGGTACTTCCTCAAACAATGCTAAATTGTGTTATGTGAAATTCAATTAGTTCTTTTCTAAATGTTTCCACATCTGTTATTCTTTAAGCATAAAGTGATGAGGAGAGAAGGAGAAGTGAAAAGCCAGAGTCTCCACTGGTGAAATATGTTAGGCCTCTGGGACCAGCCCTTTTTCCAGCTTTTGACCCTGAACAGTGATATACAGGAAGGAACAAAGTTGGAGAGCTATCATGGTGAAGCCCTTTAAAATAAATCATTATAGAAGAAATACTGCAACTGTAAGGGAACGTAATCTCTTATGATAGCCATAAACTAAGCTTTGTTTGGAAACGGATGGCATGGGGAAAGCACCATTAAGCAAATGATTATAAATTCCATTTTAAGAACTGCATTTTTTTTTATGATAATAGTGATACGTTTAAATCCCAAGATTAACCAAAAATACGTATAGAGCCAGTTTACTGTTTTGTGGAATGGCTTCGAGTAGTTTTATTTTTGTTTCAGATTTTCCCTCTGAGGACTAAAAAGATGGCAAGACCTCCTGTAGGAGGCTTTGAGGGGGAAGGGATGGGGTGCATTTATTATTTCTGCTGTGGCGTTTTGCAATTTTTCTCCGTGTTTGGAACAACAAAGCACCACAACCCTTTTGATCCCTCAAACAAAACATCGGGTTTTCACTGGAGCTTTTCAGCGCTTCTAGTGACCCACAAGGTTTACATTTGCACGAGGCTTCTCCCAAAATGCGGGCTACCTATGACCATTGTCGTACCCATGCTTTAGCTCCGACCTGCTGCACGCAGCGTGTCGGTATATCGTCGAAGGCAAAGCAACGATTTCTTCAATGTCGCGGCTCAGCCAAAAACCACAGCTGTCTAAAGGTGAAGTTGTACATGCATTTGATCCTTGTTACTGTTATCACCTTTTCACTGACCAACATTTCAAGCCTTATCTGTGGCTGGCAGGCCATGTTTCAGGTTTGTCAGAGTCCGGATATAACCCGTGTGGTTTTCTGATGATATATCTTGATAAGATTTGTGGAATGCGAGAGATGAAGTTGTCAGCACTGCTTTATGGCACCTCCGTACATGTCAGAAAATGAAAATGTTTTCAGAAGCGATGGTGTTATTTTGACTGGTGACACAAACTTTTAAGACAATGCATGTCCTTGAAAAGAAAAAAAGAATGCCCAATTTTTACAATAAAAGACAAAAGATGGTCTTTCCTGGAAAGGCATCAGGCTTGATGGTGGAACCAAATGAGAAAGAGAGTAAGAGGATTATAAAATGAAGCCTTTCTGGAGCTAAACTGATATATTACTTTTTCCAGCTGTAATTGCTGCCATTGCATAGACATGTCAGCCTTGTAAATCAGGACCTTTAGGTCTTCCTTTTCATAAAAACCTCAAAATAAAATGAAACCAAACAAGTGCACAGAACCCTCTTTTTGGTGCCTATGTTTGCCTCAAGAATCAATCACCACATTATCTACAAGCCAACCTGATCACGTGTCACAGATTTCTAAGAAGAACAATTTTTTTCCCCAGATGGTGATGTAATTAAAGAAGTGTAAACCTTAGCAGAAATCAAGAAGCCCCCAGTTACATGTCACTTCACATGCCCATCTGCGGGGCTGGCTTAGGTGCTCAGCTTGAGTTAGAGCACGCTGCCAATTGTAGTGATGGCACTAATCTGTACCTGCCATAATTTGAGCATTATGATCTTACAAATAACACAATATTCACATATTATTGCTTAAAAACAAACAGCAGGAGGACGCCATCTGTGAACTCATTCTGCATTCAGAAAATTTTGAAAGTTTTTTGTTCAAGAGATGAAGGAGAATTGGAGGCAAATAAATATTCTTGATAGTTGTTGGAATATTTCAGATATTTTTATTGAAAAATGCTGTTGCATCAAAGCCAAACTATTAGTAGCAATGCATATGCTTTTGGAAAAAATATCTGGCCTCTTTTAGAGAAATAATAAAAAAGACGTATCCAAATCAAACCTTGAGCCTGTTGATACAAAAAATGGAAGTTTTGGCAAAATCCTTTTCCTTGAAAAAAGAAAAGTTTAGTTTCTCTTTCAAACTGCAGAAGATGTTAGAAAACAGGATTGTTCTCCTGAGAAATGAACAAAAGTTTTCTTTTTAAATTCAGGCTAAAGGTATTGGAGCTGAAGGACATTTTCAAAGTTTGACAGCATTAAAATAACAGTTTTTTCTAAACAGATTTTTTTTAACATCTCTAAAATTTATGAATTGTTGACAGAGAAACATTCCACCTATCTCTCATAATGTGTTTAAATTTTGTCTCTCAATCTATATTCTTCCAGAAATATTATCCAACCAGAAATAACAAATCAACTATTTCCCTAAACAATAAGGCTTTTAAAGTCCACCCTGACAAAGATTAGGTTTAAATGGCTCTCTAAAACAAACAAGTGACCTAGATTTGAAAGAGATCTTCTATTATCTGAAGTCTAGGAGGCTGTTTATGACAACAGTGGTTTTGCTGCTCTGGAGGACGCTGCATGAAGTCTCGCTGCAACTTCCCATACTCAACAAGCATCTTCAGAGGTCCCAAGTGGCATGCGACTCCCAAACATCTTAAAGCCCTCCAACCGTAGGCCAGATCCTCTACCTCATTTATTAGCTGATGACCATAGCAGAGGTGAATGCAATCCAGGGAGATCACCTGGGTGAAGAGTGAGGGGAGCTGCTAAAAAGACTCGTTGTTCAATGACCACAGATCTTGCCTACAGACGTATTTGTGTTTCTATTTGTCATGAATGAAATTATAACCCCTGGCATTATTTGCAGACCAGCATCCCAACATCCTGTACCTGTACCTTCACTGTGGCTCACTTTAAGAAATTGAAGCCCCATATTATCATTCAATACACTTAACACTTTTCCAGACTAGGAAAGTACATGTTTTCAAGCATATACTTGCATGCATCAAGCATGTACAAGGAAACATCTGAAAGGAAAAGAAATTATTAGCTAAGGAAGACTTCATGAAGCCAGCAAATTGGCTGGGAGCGCTGTGAAGGAGAAACCCCATCTGCAATGTTCCTGCGGTGTAAAAACACAGTAGAGGCAGAGCTGTTCCTGGGCTCCCTTCTCACCCAGCGTCAACGAAGCATCCGGCTTGGCCACAGAAAACGCCCTCATATTAAACTCTGCATCTAGGACCAGAAACACATCAATCTTCATCTCCTGAGCTGATAGCCATGTTCCTAATCCAGGCACGTTGAGCTCAAGCCCTCCCAGCGTGGGGGAGTACTTGGGTTTCCTGGAATTGGCTTTTAATGGGGAATAGACTGGCCAGACGAGATTCTGGTTTTCATCTCTTACGTTAATACAGGCCTCCACATCCAAAAGAGTTTGGGTTTGGCTTTGAGCTGCTTTTATCACAGTTTGTGGCTGTATTTTAAGCCATGCTTTTGCCTATGGTATATTTGTTAGGCAGGGGAAAAGGAGCTCATTCCTTCTTTTACCCCTTACAGTTGTCATGGAGTGGATACAAGTCGCTTTCACCCCCAAGAGCCACAGACTTGAGGCTGTAAGGCTGGGCAGGCATGCTGCTTTGTTAAATCCTTTTAACTGGAAGCGCTGTAACACAGCAGCCCACTCCTGCGTCAGGCCTGTCCAGTTCTTGCAGGGCACCTTCCCATGCTTGGGCTCCCTGCTCTTCCTTCTGCTCCCCCACCATGTCCGTACATCTACCTTTTTCTCCTTCAGGTGGTCCTGGGGTGAGCAGTGGTATCTCTCTGCTCTCCTCAGCCTCCTGACTCTCACCAGCATAATCAAAACCACTATTCACCCCATTCTGGGTGGCCAAAGCACCTTCTGCCTCACTTCACTTTCTTGTCTCCTCTCAGGGCCGCGTATCATATCTCTAACTTAAGCCTATGGTCTCCAGCAGTAGGTATGGCAGACCAGCTCTGAGGAACCACTGTCGTTAGAGATGTGGCTATTCCTTGGCTGCTGTGCCAGTGGTCATCCCAAGACAGATGAGCACAGCAGTGACGCAAGGCCATCTCTGCTCCATTGCACGAGTGCCCAGGAAAAGGCCAGCTGGGGACCTGTTTTCCAGGTAAGTTGCCCATCTATAACTGTGCAGTTTAAAAACCAGATTTTCTTCACATATTTTTTCTTGATAGTCCCTCTGAGTGTTCTCTCACATATGGGTTGTACCCTGTATGAACAAAAGCTGCTATCATTCCTTTTTTTTTTTTGAAGTTGAAGCTATATGAAAAAATTAAAGGCTATTCAAGCAATGAAGAGCATTGCAGGAATTCTTTGAAATAGGCGGTTATGTCATCCTGCTCTGTTAAATTAGTGAAGGTGTAGTCTGAACCCACAGACTGACAAATCCTTTCGTGCAAGCCTTCTACCAACCGAAACGGGGAGTTCCCCTTACATTATGCGGTTTTGTAAGACTTTTGCCAGGTGCTGTCAGCAGCAATAAACCTGGCGTCCTTTTAAAGAGAAATAAACCTTTTCACCCAGCATTTCTAGGCTCACTAAATATCTGTTCTTAGATTTTCTTTTCCTAAATACCTTTACCACTAAATACCTTAATAGGTAATATTCCCTGCTCACAATAGTAGACAAAAACCCAAAACCTCTCCATAACCTTGCTGGCAGGCAGGAGCTTGCCCTCCCTGTGCTCTGCCCGAAAGCTGTGTCACTGGGTTAGCCTGGACCTGAGCCCAAGCAGCTCCTAACCGGGCTTGTGAACCAGAGCATATTGCTGCCCTCACCAGGTCTACGCCATGGCTGGGTCAGAGCCAGCCCGCGGCCAGCTGCATCAAGCAAACGTACAAACGTACCCTGACTGCAGCAGACCGTGCAGACCAGTTCCCCTCCTGTCTGTTAGGGGAATGGCAAAGATTTTACTCGAGGTAAAAGGGAACCCAGTGTCAACTTCTGAAAACAGACCAAGAAACTTATCTACAGCAAATTAACCAGATACTGCAGCACTCTACAGGCTTCTGATGTTCACATTATAAAAAAGGATATTGAAAAACTGGAGAAGGTGCAGAAGAGAGCTGTAAAAATGATTCAGAGACTGGAGAAAGTTCCCTACACTGAAGCACTTAAAGAATCCAATCTGTTTAAGTTATCAAGAAGAAGACTGAGAAGCCACTTGATTACACCGGGTAATACCTTCACCAGGAGGAACCAGTGGGTTACTCAGGCTCCACTTGCTAACAGAGCAAAGACAGACATGGCCAGAACAAATTGCTGGAAGCTTGAAGGACAGGCAAATGCAAACTAGAAAAAGCAATTGTTTTATCTTGATTATTCTTCAGAAAGGACTTACTGAGTAAGGTGGGGGACAGCCCATTTTTATGTCTTTAAATCAGGACTGAGTGCTCTCCTGGAAATTGCACCAGTTACTGGGTTCAGGAGAGAAGTAACTCAATAAATTACCAAATGTGCTTCCTCATCATCACCCCCTCCTTACCCAGTAAGGTCCACTGTGGCTACTCTCAGTGGCTCGTGAAGGCCAAAATCCTGATGTGGGCTCTGACAGACATAATCCCTGTGCCTAGGGAACTCTTCCTACGTTTACATGAGACTAACCCAGGCATACTGATTTTACCTGTAGTTGGTGGCTAACTAGGAGAAAAATATCTGACAGATGGATACCTCAGGAGCACAATGCTTATTGAAAAATAGTGGAAATATGAGGGGGCATTATGGACACCTAGAATATCCAAAGACCATCAAATTGACTATCCAGCTGTAACGAATAGCCCTGTGGCTAGCTAGAGATTGTATTCCCACCCAAAAGGTAAGTTCTCCACAGAAATTAAAGTTCCTGGAGCCAGGAGAGGGTGGGAGAAAGAAAAAGGAACATAAATCCCGTGCCCACCATCCCTCCAAGAAGGAAGTGAGAATGGTTGCTCACACCTCTGGGGCAGCCATGGGCTATGGGAACACAGTCGAAACCCTGAGCCAAAACAGCCAGTTCCTGAGCTCTGTTTTTAAGAAAACCATGAGAAAGGCAGGGAGGTGTGCTGAATAGAAACACCATGGCAGGAGGAGATCATGTTCATACTGGGTCACTGCCTGGCAGACTGGGGAGTCACGCTGGGTGCACGAGATCCCTTGGGGAGGCACATCAGAAGCACAGCAACTCTCTGGGAGTCCTTCCTTAAACTCTTTTCTTTAAAATAAGGCTCTTTTCCTGTTCCTTTCACCGATGGGCTGAGCCACTGTTTGTACCAGGACACAACAAACCTCCCAAATGCATAGGAGGGGTTCTGGATAGGGATGCATGCAGATGCAGGTGTCTGTGTTACCACGTTGCCCATATGATACTGCAGCTGGAAGGAGAAAAATTTTTGTTCTGGGAAGCATCTGTGCAGCTGGGATCTGGGCACGTTTCTGCAGTTGAGGACATTCAACGTACTTTCTTTCCCCCATTCACCAACAGATGGTGGCAGAGAGAGCCCCTTTCCTGTTCAAAGCCTTCAGGCCATAGCGGTTGTATTTCCTTTTAATTACCTCTATATGAAAGACTACCATATTCTGCAGCATTTGTCCTTCCTGAGACAGTTTGCAGCAGCGGCACTGCGGAGCTCTGGGAAAGCATTGTGGGCAGCTCCAGCACAACAGCGCAACTTGGGGTAAAGATTTCTGTGTACCTCATTTTCCACATTGTGCAGGAGTTATGTTCAGTGAAAATTATATAAATGTAGTATACCAGCTCATATGTCATTTCCACAGAATGTTACAACCATTCTGTTATGTAATAGTGAGCTAATAAAGTCAACCCAAAACTCACTATATCACTTTCTACATGAAGTCACCTCATTCATCCTTTTTCCCTTTAATTTAAATCTCATCTCTATTTCTACATTTACCTTCCAAAGTATTTCTAGCACAGCATATTCCCAACACCCTTCTTATTTTTACTGTGTGATCTAAACAATGCAGAATAAAAGGGCCTGAAAATTTGGCCTGGAAATATCATGAGAACAGGCTCTGTCAAGAGCTTTCCAGTATTTCCTGCTTCTGGTAGAGCTGGAAATACTCAAAGGGTGAAATCCTGGCCCAGCTGAAGTCAACGGGAATTTTGCCATTAACTTCAATGGGGCTAGAATTTCACTCTTGGTATTTGCTCCATGTATCCAGTCTCAACTAGATCTGGTGTGGTGTGAAAAGGAAAACTTTTCATCTTTTTTTTCCTTCCTCTTGTAAGATTTAATGTTTAAAAAACCTTGCATATTCAAGTTAGATGTAAACATTGAGTAATGGCAAAGAAGTTCCCATGTTACCCAAATGATCCATTTCTTCTCTCTAAGCAGTTGCACATCAGAAACTGTGGTATTACAAATATAAAATGATATCAAGATTAAGAAATGAAAGCTGTCTGCATAAAATAATTAAGAAGATATACTGTCTCTCTTTTGACAAAGCCTATATTGTAGGTAGCTGCATCCATTTCAGGACCTCGATGCCAAAACCTTCTTCAGCCAGCAGTACTGTGATTGTTGTCTGTGCTAAATGTTTGAATTTTTTCTTTTATCCAGAATTCTTCTGGCGGAGGCCTTCATCATCAGTGGAGGAGGATTTGCCTTGCTTTAAATCTGATACATTGTGATCTCTGCTTAAGATGGCATAAAACTTTAAACCTGACTTTGCGGAGCAGGTGGACTTTAACCTGTTTTACTTGTGTCTACCACTTTCTCCCAGGAGGTGGTTTGTAATTCCTTGCTCGCCAGAGACAATCCATTACACCAAGTCTTTTCCCTTCAAAAGATAAAGTCAGTTCTGTTTCTGCTAAAAAAATCCTGCTCATTACTGTGTTCATGTTTTACATTAAAGAAACATTTTTAATTGTGTGCTACCTAATAACAACAGTCCCCTAAAGCAAACTGACCAGTCTGAGATTTGGCATTGTACTGGTGAGGATCCATCAGGGAAGGGCATTTCTGGAAATCTCTGAACCTTTTTTTATAGCCCCAGAAGACCTAGTGAATGTCTGACCAACAAAAATGTGTATTTGAGCAGAAACATCATCCCTGCTTCTTTCCTAGAAACAAGAAGTTTTCTTCTAGAAAAACAATAGTAGAAGCACTCAATTAATCCACAGCTATTCATTTTGTCTTCACTGACAATTAGCAGGCTTCCTAACACGCTGCTCCCTCACTTCTGCAGTCAAAGCAGCCCTGCCAAGTGGACTTGGGCTGACACACTCATTCTTCAGCCTGTATTTCCTGGTGCAAATAGTTTCTAGCTCCTTTCCAACAGCCAAATCCAAGGGAAAAAAAAAAAGAAATAAAAAGGGCTTTGTTCTCCATGAAAAAAGCCACGGCTGCGGTCAGGAGCCCTGCACACTAAGCTGGGCCGTGAGGAAGGAAGGGAAATGCAGTCCGCTGTGTCCTGCCAGGCGGGCTCGCAGCCCCATGGCTCTCAGCCCTGCTGGGATGCCCCAGCTCAGACCTCTGGCCACCCACCTCCTCTGTCCCCACCAGCCCGCCGCAAAAACCTGCCCCTTCTCCGGGCTGTGCAGAAGTTGTATCCTATTTTCTTCCAGGCAAACTGGGAGGAAGTCTGCAACAAGGGACAGAGCGGGACAGCAGATTTGAAGCACAGATTTGGTCTCCCTCATGCCCCACCAGCTGAGCTTTGCAGGGCTGACATGCCACGTCGTCAGACCCTCTGAGATTCGGTACGACTCTTCCGTTACTCTGTCTGAAATATAGTTGTAGAGGCTTTTCTAGCTGCAGGAAGGTACAGTGGCTTTTGTCATCTCTTTCTGACCCTACTTCGCCATATTACCAAAAGAAGACTGCTGAAGATAAGCAGACCAGTGCCACAATCCCCATTTGACCTGTTGCCCTCTCACTCTTGTTCAGTTTCTTAGACAAAGTATCTCCTAGAGGAAAGTGGCAATGCCACCCTTGGAGCAATGCCTTTCCCAGTAGTGTCCTGTATTATCACTTAGTAGTTGCTTTGATGATTTCAGCTGTAAATATTTTCTCGCATTTGCTCTTTTCAGCTTGTTATATTGAACCCAAGAACCCTTGTCACCTGCCCCTCCCCACCGTCTTCCTAGGGGTCTTTTTGCCGACCCCGTTCGATGTGTGGCAGTATCAAGTTAGGTCTCCGGGGTCTGCTGACTGGTATAAATTAAATTTTATCCAGCAGACTGCAACAGGGCCTTTGTTACCCCCTACGGTTTGAAATACAGGTTTCTGCACAACAGCTAGCAGGCTATTGACACACCTAATTTTTTAATTGGTCTTCAGGAAACTTCCCACACATGTGCCAAAACAAGCAGTTCTCCATGTGGTAGAGCCAGGAAGGCATTTTTCCCCCTCTCCCTGCAACAATTCAGCTCCTGATCTCCTGATTCCCTCCCCACCCAGCTTCCACTGAATTACCCTGTTCACCAACGGGCATGCAGAGCCCCCACCGCTATTGATGTGCCTTGCCCGCAAGCCCAGGGATGGATGTCCACCTTTGGGCTGAGGAAGGGTTTTCCCTTCCAGACCAGACTTACTGGGTCTTGGGGGTTTTCTACCTACCGCTGTGGCCTGGGGCATGATTTTTGCCTGGCAGGAGTGCCTGAGCTTGTTAAACCTACCTCGTATCCCACCAGCACGAGGGACACTCATCCAGGAGGCACCAGGCCCTGGATTTCTTCTGCTGTTGACACCAAGCTTAGCTTTTTAAGGTTGAAATGTTTGCCTTAACTGACAGCTTTGGACTTGGTATAAGGTATTTGCATGAATACTAGCAGCTTGCAGTATTTAGGAGGACAGGGTATACGATCCGCTAGCCCCTTCTGTCTTTAATTTCTAGGAAGCTGTTATAGCGCCTTCCAAAAAGGCTCATGTCTGCCTGCCAGCACCACATTAGCATGACTACTGCTTTGAAACACAATAGCTGCAGCAGCTCAGTATCTGTAATGCATCCCCTGCTGTACTGTGCAGCTTTGCGCACGCCTATGTGCCATTAATGAATCATCACGTGGGAAGTGTTTTCATTATTCCTTGCTTTTCCATCCCTGGCATTTCTTGGCGAACACGCAGCCCAGGCCACAGCAGCTGTCTGTCTCGCTCTCCTTCCTTTAGATTAAAACTGGTTTTTGTTGTTGTCATTCTGAAGTGCCCATTGAAGTGGCAGGACGGAGAAGGATGGCTAAACCCAAGTTCCAATATCTTTATTTCAAGACTACACTAATAGCCTCTAAGAATTTTTCTCTGCTGTACTTCAGATAAGAGCGGTGAGTCTATAAATTCATTAGCAAGTAATGGAGCAACCTCACTTTATCTATGTCTTTTCACAGGACTAGGGTTTCATTCTGTGCCAGGAGTCATACATCACACTCAACATGTACGTCTCCAGAGCCAACTGAGAGAAAGTGCAGAAAAACTACTGTTAACAAGGGAGTAATTACATTCAGCATAAATTAATTATTGGTCACTCAGGACTGGTGGGAAAGGGCCACACAGACCGTAACTGACTGAGTTCCCACCTCTGAGGGAAGAAATATTTAAATATGAATCATAAGACAATATGAGGTGGGCCCTTTCTGGTCTACTGGACTTTAACTGCACGTATTTGCTAATATGACATGTGGCTTATTTGCTTTAACACTATAGGTACATTGTATTTTTTTAGGGCAAACATGAGTGATAGTCATTCGGGACAAGGGTCATTTCATAGCAGCCAGCATCAGACCCAACCGAGGGAAGCCAGGAGGGACTTTAAAATGTAATTCAGCCAAAAGAACAGGACACGGATCAGCAAGCGAGTAATGGAAGGTGTTCATGAGGAATTTAGATTACCACACACTGCAAATAAACCCTGAGAAGCTGGAGCAGCCAGAGGCCAGCGAAACCCGGCCGGCAGGCAGAGATGAGCCCTCCCGCGAGGAAAAGAAGATGCGTGGTGCACCCCAATCTCTTTGCCAAAAGTGCTAGTGCTAGCTCAGGAAAGTTTAGTTGTGCTTGAACCCTGAAATTACTAACTTGGAAAGGTGTAGGGGCATGTATAATAATGTTCGGCTAGTCTCCAGTAACCAACCAAGAGATTAAAATTGCTCATTACGTGTATAACATTAAAACTGTTCCATGTCCTGACAAAAATCAGGAAATTCAAAGTTAAAGCAAATCCTCATAAATGGAAATTCTTGCTGTCATGGGAAATAAAAAGCATATCAAGATGCAAGTGACAGATGTACTGTCAACTGGGAACCTCGGCTTGGAATTTCCTGGCTTTTTCTTTTCATTCAATTCGCTGCTCCTAAAACAGTCTATAGTTAGACCAGGATTCATTCCTCCTCTTCTCTCCCTTATTAACAGATATTCATACATATAAATAAACAGTTGCACATATGCAATATGTGAATTAGACCTTTTTTTTTTAATTAATGTTTTTCAAGCTGTTCATTAGAGAACTGGGTAGGAAAGTTTTCCTGTTTGTGAAGCCCCAGGTTTATTGAATCGTAATGAGTGCAACACTCAGACCCACCAGCTATGTTTCCCATAAAAAAGAAGCCAACATCTGTCTTACAACAGCCTGGTGTTTGGAAATTCACCTGTAATATGAAAAATACAGTTTCCAGGCTCAGCTCCATCCAGTTCAGGTTGGAATGCCCTGAATAGCAAGTTATTTGAGGATGTGTTGTCTTGGTTTGCCCAGAATTTTCATGTCAGACCTCAGAAACCTTTGTTTTCATGAAAATACCAGGGCCAACGAACTGGCATTTTATAACAAAGTGGTGTTTTGTTGAAAAATTCCCAACCAATGCTAACTGCCCACACTGGAGAAGACAGTGGAAAGCTTCGCACAGGCTGTGGAGTTGGTCCATGGGCCCCACCAGTTACACTTGATAAGGAATTTCAAAAAGTGCTGCTCTGACCTCTGAGGCTTGTTTCAGTTTAAAAATATACCTGGAAAAAAATCCAGTTTCTCCAGTGACTGCACTATGCTGCACTGTCAGATTTTACTCCCTGCACTTCTGGCACTGTCTCCAAATCCCTTCACTGCCAATGCAAAAACCCAAAGTGGGATTTTGCAGGTTCAGTTGGAAACAAACCCCAGCAGATGAGAAATCCTGCTGGAGGGTCCGGCCCTGTGCCCCGGCGGGCGAGTGATGGACGGTCATTGTGCCCCTCGCCACCGCCAGGGCCAGCGGGCTGCGCTGGCAGCCCCGCACCTCGCATGTGGCTGGAGACGCTCCCGTGCTCCAGACGTGGCAGCAGATTGAAATCAGATGGCGGGAGCTGCTGCAGGGTGCAGCCCTCCATCCCGCTCCTCACCAGGCTGCTGCCACCTCCGGGTGCAGCGCCAGGGTGTGCGCCTGCCGCGGCTTTTCCCAGCCCGGCCAGGAGGCCGGGGGACGTGCCCTGTGTTGGGGCTGAAACCAGGGGCTTCTGCCTCAAAGGCAGCAGTGTCTGCCGGGGCGGAGGGGATGATGAAAGGCAGTGGACAGTAATAGCTTCAGCAATCTGATTTTGATCCATGGTTTGCACATCTCCCTGACTTTCAGATGCCTAATTCCTTTTTTCACTTATTCCTCTGATAGGAGCCATCATTATTTCCAGCAGAAAACCAGCACGGTGACCGACCCGCAGTTCCTCTGGGAAAGCGAGCATGGCAGCCAGAAGCTTAGTCTTCTTTGCTCACAAAGAAACATGGCTGTGTCATAAAATCATTACGTGATGTTAACCACGGCGGAGTCACTCGCACCTTTTTGTAAGTTAAAGACGAGCCTTTTGCTTCCCAGAATAGGCCTTTTTTTGTGAAAGGAGGCTGCTTTAGGATGAAGTTAGACTTAAAACAAGATTAAAAAGAGCATCACGCAGCTCAAATAAAGTGGGCCTGCTGACTTTCCCCAATGACTGGCACTAGAGCAGATTATTCTGGAAGACAGGCATTCTCACAACCTCATGGCTTCAATTTCTTGAGCCAAAAAGCGGAGAGAGATCCCATAGTTATTAAAGCCAATAAATCAAGGCTTGAGAGATCTTGCGCACGGAATTGGACAGCGTTTGCATTTTTCTGCCCTCAGAGCTTTAAGGAAGGTTTTTTTTCTCCTTTACCTCATCCACCTTGGGTATCTTAAAAGCAGGAAAGGCACCCCTGGGACTCAGAGGGTTCTATTAGATGTAATTACGGTACCTTACTTTTAAAGGTTTAAAAGTGCATCTTTATGGGCTTATGCAGTCCCAGTAACAGTAACAGTGTTTTATGTGTTTGATTGACATAAAACATGCCTCAGCATTAAACATTTCCTCGAAGTCCAGGAACACTGGCCCCTGTTCATGGTCTCTGCCTTGCCTTTGCACCCATTGGCCGCCGACCACCCTGCAGCCCTCCTGTGCCCCCGGCGTCGGTGCAGATGCTGTGATGGACCCCTCTAAAGGCAGGCGCTGCCTCCCACTCCCAGCAAAGTGGAAACCAGCCCTTCCCACACCCTCTGCTCTCACCTTTGGCAGCCCCCCGACAAAAAATGTGAGCATCCAACAAAGCCGCAATGGCTTACAGGCCACCTTAAAGGTGATGCTGAAACTCTGTTAAAGCAAGTGGGATCTTTCCGCAGCTTCTCCCCTGACTTCTGTCACCACAAGCTGCAATTTAATCATGGCAAATATCAGCATCTATTGTTTTTAGCAGACCCTAAGTCCTCTCACTCTCCTAAAGAAAAAAGGAGTGCTTTGCTCATGTGAGCCATTAAAGATAAGAAAACAGATAATTTTTCATTGGGCAATTTCTGACAATTTAGGAAAAATCTGTCTGTATCTGTAACAAAGCACAAACTCCTTTTTTAACCTGAGCACAGGTTTTGATTAGGCCTATGTGGTGCTTTTTGTCTTTTCTTAGATGAAAGCAAACTTTATGGAATATAGAAAGCTAATGCCTAACTTATATTGAGGGTATGCCCATCAGAAATACAAAACTAATTAATAATAAATAATAACTAGATAAAACACCTTATCCGTTCAGGTCACAAAAAACAAGCTGAAAAGTCCCATTTCAAATTTTTATTATCAGAATTTCATAACAAAAAAATGGGGGGAGGGAAGTGCAGATCAAAAATTACCAGTGGAAATCGGAAACAAACTGAAAAAAATAAATCAGATTAGGGAAAAAGAAAATCAGTCTATCGGCAGATAATTCACAAGTGAAAAAAGTTCATTACAAATGACTTGCCCTGCTGCAAATTTTTAGTAGCACGTGTGTACAGTACATCATAAAACTTCTACCCTTGACGTATTTTAAGAGAATGCCATTACTGACTGGAACTTCAGCTGGCAGCTGGTAAATTGCCAGAAAATAGACTCCAAGTCTGTATCAGATGGGGAAATTTCAGAAATTTCAGGAGCGGGGGAGGATTTAGAACTCCTCTCCCCCAGAACAAAGGGGTTTTAGCAAAAAACTACCCTGACAGTTCAGAAAAAAACCCGAAGTTAATGTCTAGATTGGACAAAACTAATTTTTTTTAAAAACCTAAGCCCATGACTCAGGAGCACACATAAATACATGATTTAGTAATTAGAAATGGGAAAAACAGGAAAAGTTTTATTTTAGTGATAATTGGCTTTTTCATACTGCAAAATAAACATTTTCAAGAAAATAACCATGTTGGGTATTATTTCCTGGGGGGGCGGTATTTGAAAGAACTTAGATTTTTTTTCAGCTTTGCCTCAACACCTTTTATCAGAAAGATGTAACATTTTATTTCATGGGTGGAGGGGGGATACTGGGAAATTTCAGACCAAAGTTCCAAAATTGCAAATAATCTTCACAAATCAAAGCAGGGAATGGCAACAGAAATGCAATCCTCATATCAGCAAACTGTCTTGTGCTTCAGCTATCTGAGAAAAAGCAGGGGAGAAATTGGTCTGGTTTGGTACTGCTTTGATTTCCCTTATTTCTCTCCCCTTCTCTTTGTTTTCATCGTGGATTTGGGGGCAGTGATTTTTTTTTTTTGACAGTATCATCTAAACATATGGGTCTATGTACTGGCATAAAACAATGTCTTCCTGAAAGATTTATCAGCAGTCTCTTCCCATGTTTCTTTGTATATAGCATAGAAGAATGGTTTTGTTATACATCCAAAAGTTTCTCTATTCCTTCTTCAGCCTCATTTCATTTTTCTTTCCAGGTAGCTAGATTAACTAATACTTATTCCAGGACTATTTTTGCTCTCTCCTCCCAATGCCAGTACGAAGGCCTCTGGGCAAACTTTCCCTCTCCGGACTTTCTTGGCCTCTTCCTTGTGCTTTTCCCTGCCGCTATCGCAGGCGTACCAGAAGGGATGAAAGCCGTCTGGGCAATATCTTTTAAGCAGCCGAGAAACATCTATCACAACTGCTCTCCATTTACCGCAACCATGTGTGCATGTGCACAGTTTACAGTTGTGGTTTTTCCAAGGGGATTGTGGTATGGTTTTATAGGCTGCTCAAGATGTCCATTTGGGTGTAAGTGTATCTATCTATACAGAGATGTGTATACACGCATTCTAGAAAATGCTTGTGTATTTTTTATTTACTGTAACATCCTGGAATTAAGCTTCCTTAAGAAAAAGAAAAAGCACATCAATTTGTAACTCCCTCGTGCTACTTTTTTTTCCCTTTTCTGTTTCTTCTCTCAAATGATTCTTTCATTCTGCTGTTCCTTTTGCCCCTGCCCCTCCCCGCCCCAGCTTTGAGCCTCAGGTATTTCCCTTCTTCCCTTTCCACTCTCTTCTTACCTTACATTCTCCTTTCTTCCTTTCCCATAAACTTACTTTCTCTTCTTTCTCTTTTGCTATTCTCCCCTTTTATCTCTGCCTTTTCCCCCACCCTATAATTTTTCCTTTGTTCCTTTTAATGCTCAGCCTTCTTACTTTCAGTTCCCTATGTATCCATCTCTTCCCTGCTATTCCTGCATCTACTCCTTCCCATCTAAAAGCTGACTGCTGAGGTAGGTCCCCTTCACACGGGGACGTTATTTCCCTGCTTCCTTGACTTTTTGTGCTTACCCTGTATCTAGGTGCTCACATTGCCAGTGAGAACACACATTTTTGTAATGTTTTAGGAGAATAGTAACAATGCAGTTTGAGCTTTGGGCATCTGTTTTGCTATTTCACAGTCTATGTGATGCAAAATGCTTAAGTTCAGATCAGTCACTACCTGTGTGAAAATGCTTCTGTCTGGGATACTGTAAGAGTATTAACTACAAAAGACTAACAAATTGTTAGAGACAAAACAATTGCTGTATGTTTCTAATGCTGATTTGCTCATTGGTTTCTGCTTTGACAACAATTGATGCATTGTTGGCTTCACTACTTGGAAATGATCATTCAAGGACATTCGTGGAACTATTTATCTTTGAAATGCTATTTTTCACTGTGAAGACATTCAATGGATGCATACTGCTTTTTTATCAAAGCTGTTGATTTTCTGTTATCCAGGATGGACCTTATGGTCATGCCTGGACAAGGCCCTTAAATAATTATTTTTGAAATCTGAGTTTTTCAACCTGAAAACCAGTATTTTGACACATTTCATTTTTACAAAAGTGTTTGAAGGTTTTGTTTATATTCCAGCATAGGTGTGGATTTTTTGGTATATATTTACTGTAAAAAAAAATCTTGGTCCAGTAGCTAAACTAACTGAGCATGCATGCTGATTACATGGCTTTTTGGCTGTACCAAGCTATAGGTGCTAGCTCTTCTGCAAAATCCAGGGTGCCATTCCTAGGAACATGTATTATAGTCTAAGTAAATCACCTACAACATTCTCCATTGAAAAGTTTGTCAAGAACTTGCAAACAGATGATCAGACATTTTCTTAATGTAGTTTCTGGGTACTAGATCATCTGATTTCAGTACGCTTAAGGTAGTATCAGCTCAATGAATCCCTTGGAAACAGTTACTCACCAGGAAAGCCAGTTTAGTGCAGGCAGATTTGCTCTGATCCTCTCAGCAGGGTAGAGGGAAGGGCTCAGAGCAGCAAACAGCGCAGCATCGGCTCACTGCAGCACAAGCACCCAAAGCTCTTCCACCCCAGAGGAAACCTGAATGTCTCCAAGAGGCCAGTGGCTGCAGGAAGAGCAGTGCAATTATTCAAAATGAGAATTTAGCTCCAAGGAGCTGATTCCACAAACACTTTAGCACATGTACAGCTTTCCTTTACGAGAAACCTCAAAGAGCCAGCAAGTGTTGCTTCATGCAAGTCATATGGCAAAGTGTTTACGGGATTTGGATCTGAATTTTTAAATCATTTCAGGACCCTTAAAAGCAGGCGCTAGATAATTGTAAATCCCCTTTTTTTTCCAGTAAGAAAAAAATGTGCATAACGATGTTGCACTGCAGTTGAATCCACTGCCCAGATACCCAGAGGAGTTTGGTTTCTCCTCCCATGTTTGAGGCCGGGGGATGCCCTGTGGTCCTGGGGTGCAGGAGAGCTGTGGGCTCATGCATGGCACAGGAGAAGCCCCTGCCCCCTCCTCTGGCAGCCTGTGTTCATCCCCAGAAGTTCACAAAGATGAAGTCAAGCTGGATCAGGCTTTTCTAAGACAAGCTAGGGAATGGAGAGCTTGGCTCATGAAGAGGTATGGGAAGAGCTTGAGTTGTTTGGGCCAACAAAAAACCAGAGGCTATGGGACAAAAGAGTGACATCTGTTTATCAGCAAAGGGAAGGACTTACGATCACGGGGATGGCAAGTGCAGTTACACCAGGCTGTGCTGCCACACAGAGAGAGCAGAAAGACAGCCAGCAACCGGTTTATTTCATTTACAGTAATTGCAAAGGGCCTAATAAGCTTGCCTACATGCATATATATGCTCACGAATATTTTAAGGGTGGGTGTCAGGAGGATGGGGCCAGACTCTTCAGTAGTGCCCAGCGACAGGATAAAGGACAATAGGCACAAACTGAAACATAGGAAGTTCCATCTGAATATGAAGAAAAACTTTACTTTGAGGGTGACAGAGCACTGGAACAGGCTGCACAGAGAGGTTGTAAAGTCTCCTTCTCTGGACATATTCAAAACCCGCCTGGATGCGATCCTGTGCAACCTGCTCTAGGTGAACCTGCTTTAGCAGGGGGGTTGAACTAGGTGATCTCCAAAGGTCCCTTCCAACCCCAACCATTCCATGATTCTGTGATATATCCTGCATAAGCCTCTCCCTAGATAATCATAAAGGTGAAAGCAAACTTAAGGGCAATTAGCTTTTCTCCGTTTTGTTTTACTGTATCAAACTTAGTGAGCGTTTTGATGCTTTTGGTCTTTTGGATGCTCGACAGTAGTCATCTGGGAGGGGCAGGTGAGCTTTCATGTGGCTCACCCCAGAAGGTGTAGTTTGCTCTGCTTGCTTTAGGACACAGCGACTTTTTAAAGCTCTCCTGAGACAATTTCTGCCTTGACTTTATGTGCATGTCGTTTCATCATCTGAGGCCTCATTTCATACATAAGTTTATAATATGGGTTTCATTTCAATAAGCTGGGAAAGTAATAAATTTAAAGCTGACTAACAGTTGTTTTATGTGGCTGCCAACCTGCCAAGTAGCATTCTTAATTATTGCCAGGAAACTAAGTGTTTGCAGCCATGTGTTTCACATTTAAGTGTGGTATGTCTTGTCAGCCCTCTCCGCTGGACTGACGGACAGGCCAGTAATTTTTGGATGCGGAGAGGCCTGCGATGGTGGGTGGTTTCTTTGTCATCAGGTAGGGATATCAACAACAGCATGACGGACGGGAATATCCCAGGCGGTCCCCTTCTCCCAAAACACAGTCGCAGAAAAGCTGGAGGGAAGGGATTAAACCTGAGCCCAGAACTGTAGGATTTTTTCTATTTAAGACTTTAGGGCAACTAGTTATTAAAGTTGTCAGCAAAGAAAAAGCATAAACATATTATAAATTATATACGTTAGAATAAGATGTCTGACTGTTTTGTTCCTTCTGTGCAGGATAGAGTGCAACGCTGCTATGAGTAGACTGTCCTTTCCTTTTACCCAGACAAAATTCATCATTATTGCACCAAAACAAGCAATGGTTGCATGGCTTGTTTTCTGCAGTCTGTATTAAGGCTCCAAGATGTTGTCCCACACTTTGGAAATCAGCTAGTAAAAGAAGGACAGAAAATGAATACTCAAAAAGGAAGCACTGACCCAAACAATTTTGTTGCATGTATTCTGCTCTCCAGAATGCTTTGAAGTCTGAAGAGAAACTTGACTAAGTTAAGAGTGCCTCCAGGCCCTTAATTTGCGCAACCAACACTCATTTTGCTGATCGTCATCATTGACCCTAGAAGAATTATAAAGGTCATATTTTCTTGCTGATAATGTAAGTCTTGAGCAATTTTTAAAAATGGGATAAACATAAACACATTGTTAAAAGCAAATTTTTGTGTTCGGTTCATTCTTTTTCTTTAATAAATTACATGCGCGAGACAAATGCCAATTGAAGAAAGGCTCATCTCATGAGTAACTCAGGCAATGCTGCAGGATATTGTTCCCCCCGCACACACGCACCTAATTTTACAACGGTTCCCATTTTTCTCTAGTGTTGCAGAAAAGTCTAATAGTGTTTACTGTTGTTTTTTTTCTTCAAGTAATTTTGTTGTTTTGTTAAGGAGGGATTAATTAGTGAATCATTATTCCCACTTTGGCATGTGAAAATCTGGAGTGTGCTTTTATCCATCTCCCAAGAGTGCGCATTGGCACCACAGCAGAGGATGTGGAAGAAGTGTTTTTCAAAGAAGCAGATGTAGCAGCTTTGGGAGCATCTGTACTGGTGCGTTTTGCTGAAGGATTCCTACTAACCATTTCCCGTTTAACCAGACAGTCCCTGTGTGCTTCTCACAGGTGAGGCCTGCCTTTTTGAAACAAAATACTCTAGGGAAAATTATCATTAAAGGTCATGTGGCATTTCCATTAATTATTGCAATTTCTAACTCCCTCTCTGTTTCTTCCTAAATAAATCAATTTCTTCTGAAGTTTCACATGCTACTTCACATGCTACATCAGGGCAATGTTTTTCCAAGGAGATCATGGGTATGGGCAGATGCTGAACATTAACTGCATAAAATTCTCCTCCCGTTAAAGTCAATAGCGAACTCCCACTGACTTCAGTGAGGTCAAATCCATTCACAGGACTTTAAAGTTTACTTTGGCATTCCTTAAAAAAATCTGAGATCCATATTTTTGAGGTCCATCAGCTCTCCAAGGGCGGGACTTAGCCTAGATTTGTTCAGGGGACTTTGCAGAGAGATTCTCTACACAGAAGTGCAGACACCAGAGGACACGGGAAGGCAACGAAGGGGTGACCAGAGGCTGGAGGTCACTGATGGGGCTGTCAGTGGCCAGAGGCTTCTGCACACAGGACCCAGTTAGCATCACATGCGGAAAGGGAAAATCGCCTCTTTTTTCTGATCTGTATGGTGAAGTCTGAGTTTCATTTTCACTCTGTGCTGGCCTAACTCTGCTGCTATTTATATCACTAGCCAAACCTGAGACTGTGTGAAAATGCTTCCTTAACCTTTTAAAACTGGCACCTGGGTTTTTATATCACTATTTGCCCTCCACTCCAGGGTCACTTACAGGGAAGTGCTGGCCGCAACCACTACATAGGTGAGCTGCTGCCAGGGTGTGAGGTTGCTTCACTCACTAAGTCAAAGGGGCAAATGAAAAGCAGGTACAATTTGACATTAAATGAGAGGATGCTGATCATGCTCAGAAGGCATGGCCTAATTCTGACTCTAGAAACTGCAGAGAGTCAGCTCTGTGTTACCCAAAGCCATTTAAATGTGCTCTGAATGACCACGTCACTGGAGACGCTGCTGACATGGGACTTTCTCCCTCTTCTGTTTAGGGAGAGTCATTCAGTGAGCTTGTGGTGAATAAAGGCATCTCAAGGAGGAAGACTGAACACAGACCCTATGCTGCTGTCTGCCACCTGAAGGCAAGCTAGTTGCCCCAGTGGCCACCACAGAGCACAGTCTCTGCTTGCAGGGAGCAGAGGGATCGACTTCTTCCTTGAGCACCAGTTGTCTTGGTATCTCAGAGTTAAAACAGATTATAACAAAGCAAACAGAAAAGCCATATCCACTTGTACAAAAAAAAGCATATCTAAAATTATTCCCATGTGTGAGGTGCTGCTGCATGACACTAAGTGCAGCAGCCAAACCAGTAACAGTTAAATCCTCTGGATCCCCATAAAAATGCACAGTACACAAATACACAGTAAATGAAATGACTGAGTTGGGAGCAGAGATAAGTGAAGGACAACACTGTGCTGCTCTGTGTTCAATATCATTGCCAAAGTGCTGAGGCTTTCTGCCACTTTCAGATAAAGGGGATTTTTACACATTTTCCCCAGTAAAACTTTTGGCAACCGCTGACTACCTTCTTCTGTCTTGCTGTGTCACTAACAGCCCAGGCTCTTCACTTCAGTTGTATGTACCCTGGCTAACTTCCCAAAGAAATGTACATATTCCTTTGTTTTTAAAGTTTAATTTTTACTACTACTGCTAATAGAGAAATCCCTCTGGCCTCAGTGGTGTCTAGGTGGAATTCACTGGCAGTGAAATCTCTTGATGACATGCTCGTTGACCGAGGCTTTATAACCACAGAGGGCAGAATGGTCTGTCAGGAGCCCACCCGAGCACCCTGAGTTCAGCTTCACTGCTCTGTCCCACCAAGGACTGCAGAAAAGGTAGAACAGAATTTAATAAAATGCCTTATTATACTCCAGGTTATTCCAGATTATGTTGTCAAAGGTGTCATCAAAAAAGCTAATTGGTTTCTTATCACTTTTTTTTACCCTGGACAAAAATAGCATGTTGAAGTTTAAAACAAAGTTTCAATTATTCCCCCCCCTCCCAAAACTCTTCTTTCTGTATCTGAGCCTATGGTGTCCTCTAAGATGGATAGATACCTGACAGAGGCATCCAGACTAGATGTCACTGCTAGAGACAGCACAAGTCAGTGAGGATACTGACACTGCAAACTTGGGCTGCCCCTGAGCATCACCAGGCCTCACTGGGCCAGGTTCCCCCATGGAGGACTTAATGCACCATACAGTCAAAGCAAATGTGAATGTGCCTCACAAATGCACCTGTAAAGAACCACAATGTCCCTTTGAGGCAGTTACTTCTTTCTCATGGTTCTCCCCAAACATTTCTTTCACAACTGTTTTGTGATTGAGTTATGGGTGTGAATTCTCATAAGTGCAAGTAAATATTAATTCCAAAACTGTGTCCCCACCTGGCCCCAGCTTCTCCCTTCCTTTCCCCTGCCTTGGTTTTCCATGTCCCATTGTGCATTCACCAGGGGCCAGAACGTAACCATGCCCACACTGCCTTGTAACCTTATCTTTCCTCCCACTCTTTGAAAATAGCAACAGAAGAGGTGAAAGCCTTCAAAAACAACATAGAAAAAAACAGGAGAGAATATTTGAAGGAAGAACCCACTCCCCTGTGGAGAGGGGGAACTGACGTGCCTGTGATGTTGCTTTCAACATGTCAGTGCCACAAGAGCACTAGACAGATCTCTGCCGTGTTGCAGTCCTCACGTAGTGAAGGAAGCTTGTTTTTAATAGACAACATATTGGGAATATAGCCCTGATTAAATCTCTCTGTTCTCCTTCCTTTCCCCTGTGGCTGTGGCTACCTTGCGATCAGTTTGGTGAATCTTAAGGGTTGCAGATGTAGCACTAACATAAACAAAAATATGGCACGTTAGCTGCACAGGCTGCTTTGAAGATAAAGACTGACTTTAAATTCCACAATCCTGAGGGCTCTTGTCGCCTTGAAATCTGATTTCAAAGCTCAACACCATTGAAATGTCTTGTTGAGAGTGATGACAGCAGGCAGTGAAGTGTACACTGTATTGTCACCACCTGTGATTGGTGGCAAAGTGCATACTTTGGCTACCACATACTGACTCCCTAGCTGTGGGCTGCCTGTAATAATGCAAACAATAACTGCTGGCTAATTTCAGTCCTGTAAGTGTGGTGATGAAGTATTACATAAACTCAGAAACCATGGGAGTTAAGTGGATGGAGTCTGTTTTCAGTGTTTTCAAGGGGCACGGGGAATCTTTACTGTGTCAAAGTCCATGGGAGAGAGAAAGAGGTGAACACATTACTCCAAAAATTAAAAGCCAACAATTAAGGAAAGACCAAGAGGCCATGAGGCTGTAAATTCTAACAGGTTTCTCAAGGAGGAGCTGTAGCTGTGAGACTATCTCCAGGACCCTGCCTCGGGCTGCACAGTACCTTGCAGGACGCTGAACAGGGACAGAAGAAGCAACACAGCAAAAGGGTGCTTGCTGGGACCCTGGCCCCATTGCCTGGCCACCCACACAGGAGGTACGTCCCTTACCCTGCAAATCATCTCACCTTATATGGTAACAGCTGTCAGGAGGGAAGGTACACACAGAGATGCTCAAGGCCTATTTTGCTGCTGCACCTCCACTGCTCAGTTCTTGGAGAGCAGTGGAGATGGCCATGGGAAGGCAGAGACTGACGGGGCTCGGCAGCACTGACTCTATGCGGAGGGACCTAGGTCTATGCTGCCGTTGTCTCTGCACCATGCTCTCCATCATGACCTGGGGACAACGGCTGTCTGGGAAGCTGGAGCGTTCACATGATTAGTAACGCTGAATTGACTGTCTATCTCCTCTCCAACAGGTGACTTGAAACTGTGGGCTTTTTCCACTGATTTCAATAGGAACAGGATTTTGCCCATTCGTTTACCTCTCTGTAAATGAATATTATTTACACAGAAGTTTGGGTGGTCTTTAGCTGACAAATTCCTTGGAGGTTTCCTGAAGGAATACTCCCAGGAAGAGAGGCCAAGTGTCCTCTGACTCAGTTTTAGGAGAAAATCCAACAGCGATGCAAAAGGATAAAGACCTGCTGTTGGAAAAGCAGGCAGATAACCAGTCCAGGTTATCATTATTGACAAGACTGGGACAACAAGGAGTTGAGAGTGACACATTGAGGCTAATGGATATCAGCCCATTGGATAGTCATCTCTGGCCTCTTGCTGATGAAATGAGCTTGAACTCATACCTGTCATCAAGAGTATGCAAGATATCTGGTCCTAAATGAGACAACAGCCACGACACAGTTACAATTATAACTAAATATTTTTCTTCCAAGATTAAGAGAGTTACTGCTTCTGAGGACTCGTTAGCTCTGACATAAGGCGCCAATGGAAATGCCGTGCCTCTTCCATGCTTATTCTTCCCCTAGATATGAAAGCCACAAACCCAAAACGCATATTCCGTAACTTCAGTGAAGCCCATAGGGTGTTGGAAAGCATGTATGTCTGCTTTATCAAAATCTCCAGAAAGTTATTCAGCGATCCTTTTGATTACAAATGCAACAGCTTTATTTAATTCCTATTTATTCCCACAAATGCGTTAGGTGATTTACAGTAGACAAAACTTAAGATCCAGAGAGTTTGAAATCTAAACAGGTAAGGAGAAGGCAAAGCAAGAAATGCTAAGTATTACAAATGGGATGGACTGTCTTTCAGTGTCCTTGCTCTTGCCCCTAGTATTCAATACTGCAAAGGGTTAGAAGAGAGAAAACAGAGCAGGGGCAGGGAATTTGGGGAAAAGAGGTAAAACCCTCTAAATCTGCCCTCCAGTACAAATCTATTACTGGCAGCCAAAGCCTGAAGGTTAAAGCATGACAGAACTGATCAAACAAACAATTTAAGCTGGGAGCCATGTGGAAAAAAAATTATTTCAAGTCAGTTAAAAGGTCAGCAGAAAGATCTTGCCATTTTGGGAATGTCTGTCCAAGCAAACACTAACTGATCCTTAGAGCATGACTCAGTGGAGCATGCCTCATCTAATGTGAGTGAAGGTGGCCAGGTGCTTCGTTTTCCTGGTGTTGTGTTATTCAATGGCCAACAGTAAATGCTGATGATACTAGATACTTTTCTTTTTAACGAGCAAATCCAAACAGCAACAGGTTCTGTTTGCTACCAGCTTCAAGGAAAAAATGCTTGAGGTTGAAAGTGCAATGCTCTGTTTTCTTAATTTGCGAGGCATGTTGTGAGGGTTTGCCAACAGGAATCTTGCACTTCTGCAGTACCTCCACTCTGCTACAAGGAATTCTGACAAATGTGTGCTGGTAAAGCGTCAGTCTTTGCAAACACACATGCTTGTTTAACTTTTCACACACAAAAGGACTCCTATTGACTTCTGTGGTACTTGCACATGCATATGTCTCCCTCGCCTTATAGCTTTAGTCTATATTAATTAAGATAATGGAGGAAATAAGCAGAAAGCAAAAATCATTACCCTCTCCCAAAGGTAATACTTAAAAAGGTAAAATTTGTGAATTTTATCTCTTAAGAATAATGGAAGTGGCTTGAAAATCAACAAGTTAAAAACAGTTGAGAGCAACCTTGAAGTTAATTAACTACTTTATTTTTTAAAATAAATTATTAAATTCTCCAATAATCAGCTAGACTGAAAAACTTTGGGTTTTAATAAAATGCCAAAGTTTGTGACATTGGGCAACTGTATGCAGCGAACTTCTCCAGGGTCAATCGGAAAGTCTCTGTCAGAACACAAAATGTTACACCAGTTTCCCTAGTGCTCAGGTTGCATTTTATATCCCAAACTATTTTTCCTGTGAGAAAAAGCTGACATCTTCTCTAAAGAATCTGTTCATTTTTACTCTTCCTTGCAACCTGAGATTTTATTATGTTTACTTTGCTTCATATTTTCTCATCTTCCTCTAAAAACTGGTACAAATCTGGAAGGGAAAACAATTTTCCAGTCTCAGGGGTTGGGAACTGCAGAGTAATTTTCTTAAATCCTAATCTATGACTGGTAATTATGGCCATTTCAAGGTTCCCTAGGAGAATTATTGTCTTCTGAAATATTTTAAATAGCTGTCTGTCCACACCTTTTCCTTGCCTCAAAAAATGGATATATTATCATTTTAATGTCTACTGCTGCTGCTACTGGGAGCAATAAACCTCAGTCATGTTCTGCCACGGCATATGAATCAATAAGAAATAAATAATACTAAAATGCGCCCTGGAATTTTTTTGTATGACAATCTGAGAATAAAGGTGGTGAACAAACACTGAAAACCCAAGACTGACTCAACAAAAAAGGTGGGGTTCATCTCACCTCACCTTAGTCATTTTAGTCAGGCAAATGGTCCGGAGCAGTCACCTAGACATGCTGGAGAGAAAGAGGGAAATATATCTGCAGAGAGCACTTTATCTCTTTATCTTGAGGTAGGTCAAAACACCCTCAGAAGTACTCATCTCTCTGTAGAGGGACGTCTACATAAGCATCTCCTCTTTACTATGCTAGCCTGCCCCATAAAGCACTGCTTTTGCATTCATTTCTTTTTAAGGAGAAAGAGGTCTCAGAAGCACACGGGAGTGCTGAAGGGGCAGCGTCACTTTGCCATATTATGGCTCAGTTACACATTTGGTACCTTGCCTGCTGTGAGTCAGAGCACCTCCGTCCTCCCTCGCTACTGCAGCCAGGTAGGCACGGCGCGGGTGAGGGCAGACCCGTGTCCCCATGCTATTTTAGCTGCCTGATATTCCTCTGACTGGAGATGTGCAAAGCAGGATTTGAAGTTGGGAGTGTGGTTTACCTCGCACAGAACAGGGTCAAATTGTTTGCTCTTCCAAAGCAGAGATTAATTTTCACTGAGTCACTGCTTGCAGATCTGAAGTGAAAACTAACAGGAGCACTAAAGAGGCTGGCAGGTTTGTCTGCCTCTTTCCAGCAATGCTCCTGTCCTTCTAGTAATGCCCTTCTGCCCATTGTGTTTGACAAATTCTCTTTCCATAGCTGGAGAGTTTAATATTCAGTTGCTTTGTCTTAGGAATATTCTGAATCAAAAATGGACAATCACAAGAACTTGTTGACTGCACGGCTGTCAGTGAAGGCAATGGGCTTGCCCTACTACTGCAAACATTTACAGGATCAGACTCTTAAAGTGTAGCAGTTTAATGACAGTCTGGACAGTTACCTTTTTATAAGGAATAACCTGGGAGAAAATTAGCCTTCCTGCTTGATTCATGTATTGAATTGCTTTTACTGCTGGAGAGGTCTGAAAGGGAGAGAGGTTATGTCCGTTAGAAGCACTAAATTGTGAGCATTTCAAAAAATGTTGCTCTTCAGAGGGTCTTTGGCTTCACTGATGGTGGAAGTAGTGACTTGGAAAGGCATTTGAGTCTCCCCAGTTAGCAGATCTTAATGCCATATCACTAAATACAGGTCTCTGAATTGAAAGGAAAACATTCTGGAATTCCCACAAAGTAACAGAAGTTACTTCCAACAGAAGTTACTTCCCACACCACATATACCCTTTTACCAGGTAACAGACTAACACTAAGCTAAATCTGACTATGTACCCACTGTGGAAAGGGTATGCAGAAAAGTGCTGTCCCCACTTAGGTCAACTCACATCAAGAGCAATCCAGCTGTCTAATTTATCATTGCATCACTTAAAAATACAGTATACGTGAGTACTTGCCCCCTTGATGAGCTTTCCGGGCTATAAGGGAGAAACTGTGGGGAAGAGGGACTGCAATCAGCTGTGGTATAAGTAACAGGCGTTTGGTACTATCTGTTCAAAGATGGCAAATCGAAAAAAGTAGGAAGGGAAATTAACAATGATTTCAGATATGGCAGTTGTGCAAAAATGATTCATGTTTGTCCTCTTGAAATTCTCTTTTGCCTGGGGAAGTCTGTGTTTAAAATTGGCGTGGTATACTCAAATACTATCAAGCAATACAGATTAATCATGGCTTTTTCTATACAGGAGATTAATTTTAGAAGAATCATGGTGCTTTATGTTTTAGAAGAAGGATTTGCTACAGTAAACTCATTTACGCATCTCTTCACTTACAAATTTAAAGTAACACTATTGCCTGGCTAGCATAGATAGGAAATCTTACATTTAGAAGGGGAAAAGATTAATGTCTCACAGGTTTGTCCTCAGGTGTGTTAAATGCCAGGTATATTCCACCAGGAAGAAAAGCTTGATTTTGGTCAAGGTCTCAGAGATTCATTTATTTGTATTTTGGTTTTACTATAAATATTGCTTTCCAAAAAAATGGTCATTTTCATACAGATCTTTCTTTTAGGTCAACATTTTGATTATCTGTAGCTTTGTTTGTACTCTAATAATAAAGTGCTTGTAATATACCCAAATTGCAAAGTGAATATGTTAGTAAATTTGCTTATGAATATAAACTATTGATTTTTTAAAAAAAATATAACCTCTGTGACCTTACTTTAGAAATGCAGCTTCAAATAGAAAAAGACACCTCAGTGCAGTAAATTTATCACAGCGCATATTGTCATAGATTGGTGTTATTTTCACCTACAGGTCAGTTAAGAGGAGGAGGAAGGATCATATCAAAATTGTAAGTGCTTTAATGTTGTGATTTTGTCAGAAAACATTGTTAAGTCTGCCAGGGGATAAGCTTTGCATTACTCAGAAAGTGATAAATGCTCGCCAGTGAAGGCACAGATATTTTTTGAAGGTGCTCTTCTGTCATTAAGGTTATTATAACTTTGATAAACTCATATTTTTTAGGCATTTGAAGAAAGTTTCATAATCTGAAGAAATATTATCACTGGCTGCTAAAAATTCCATTGGTCATACATTTGTCTGGCTCTGTGAACCTTTCCAGCTGTAACAACAAAAAATAAGTATCTGCATAGATGTATGTATGGTTGTGTGTGTATATATATATAAAATATATGTACACATACATTACTATATGTATAACTCTACTTAGATGTATGTATGTATGTTTGCATACCAGAATAATATTTCTTTCTTCTTTCTCCAAATCATTTTCACACTCATGTAATTCCACTTAAGCTAAAGACCTACTGTGCTATGAAGTTAGTATGGAAATGGATTTTTATATTAGCTAGAATTGGCTTGATTTTGGATATATTCAGCCAAAAGAAATATTTTTCCTTCATGATGGTGTGCACTGTCATTGCTCAGAGTAGTATTTAGTAAAAAAGGTTGGTTTGAACAGGTTTCATTTTGGTTTTGTTCAGAAAACTATTGTTTTATTACCAGAGGGACCATTAAGTGAAAATAGTCAGAGGGGAATTAGATCCTTTGCTTTGCTAAGGCTAAAGTGCTTCACTTTATCATTTTGATTTTAAAATTAAAGTTGATTTGATTAGAGTCTCATTCCCCCAAAAAGCTACAAGTGCCAATCTTAAATTTAGGTGAATGGGATGACCTTCTGTAGGCTTTCAAAGGCACCTATCTAATTCCATTGATCACTTGCTGTAGGAATAGTGTTGAAACACTGAAAATTGAGACACAAATTGGAAGAGTTAGAATGGATCACATCCCAGGGAAGGATATTGAAAAGATTGACAAAGTACAGTATCTTCCAGTCACTGCTCAATAAAGTCAGATACTAGCCTGTTCTGCAATAAAATAATACACTGTATATGTGATTTTACAGTTAACTAAACAAAATTAAAATATTTCTTTTATGGTAATTTTACTTCTACTATGGAAATGCATTTGTTTGTTTGATTTGCCAAGGTATGGGCAGGGACACCATTAGATAGTTAAAAGCTGAAATACCTACCAATGTTAAACATTTCAAGTAAACTTTCACTTACTAAATGTTTTAGTATTAGACACGTATTGCTATAAAAGCAAGCTGGAAGAACTTTCCCGGACCATTTTGGAATAAACAAATGGTGTTAAAAATGAGCATGTAACTTTTTGTGTACCTGATCCAAGCATTTTCAGATAATCTATACCTATATTTGCCATTACCATCATCCTTTACATTTATTTCCATTAAAACATCAAGACACAGATGTGCTGGGTCTAGTGTTATGTGTATCCTTGATCTAGACAGATTTTACAATGCCTACAGATACTTCACATTGTCAGTGAGGACAGTTTTTCCGGCTAGAACAAATATTTGGTTCAGGTGCATTTATCAGCATTGAGTTTGGCAAAGTGGACTAGATGGCCTGCTTGTACCCATGTGTATGAAAATGGTGTTGTAAGCACTAGACGACAGATTGTGCCTCCTCAGCTAGAAGATGGGTGATCAAGACTGATCCTCTGAGATACATCCAATGGTTTTCAATATGCCTGAGAGGTAGACACACAAGCTGAGCACCCAGGAAAATTGGGAGAGTATATCAGGAGGGAGATGATGGTAACTTCCCGGAGTCCCTTTGGTTTGTTGTTGAGGTGAGGAGTTGGGTTTGCAACTGAAAGTCAGATCAGCCAGATGACATTGGCCCCAGCAGACCTTAAGGGCATGGAATCCTGCAGCCTTAAAGTTGGCCTGGTAACAGAGCATCCTTATTAGAGCTTCTCTCCAACTGTTCATGGTGTGCTTGTAATGCCAAGGGCATAGGTTGATGTACCCAGGGTAAAACATTTAAAAACTTGTTTACTGGCAGGACAAACTGCATTTGGTCAGACAAGGAAATGGAAATATTTGAGAAAATGTATCTCAAAAGCTAAACATTACTTACTTGCCTACTTGCACATGATTGGATAGAAGATATGAAAAATTTTTAATATTTAGTGGTTCTTCTGTATTTTTGTTCTTAATTTAAAGTAACTAGTGGTACTTGTATATTTCTGTTAAGGTAATGCTGAGGGGCAGGGCAGGGGCACATGGCTAATAATTACTGAATAGAAACTTCAGTTCCCAGCAGGAAAATCCTCTTCTTTATATGCTGTATGTGTGAGAGAGAAAGAGCAGTAAAGATACCTAAATTTCAGTATCTGCATATAGCAAAGAATATAATTTATTTTGCTACTTGGAGTCTGTTTTTAACTATGACAAGGGCTTACGTATGATTGTCATAAACTATCCATAAACACAACTGTGCAAAGTTACATATAAAAGAACTCATTTTATGGCTTTAGTAAGTTTATAGCAAGTTTCCTCCCATCCTTTGCCATGCTCACCTCTAGCTTCACACATATCAAGGTGAATGACATTTGCTTGTCCTGCAGTGTCTGTTTAGATCTGCATGAGATTCATAGTCCTGCTTCATAAACTGATGTATCTGACTCCCATATGGGTTGCCACTCATAGGGAAAAAAAAAAAGAAACTGTAGTTGTTCTGCTGTTTATTTTTGTGGAATGTCTTTTCTAACTCGGCACCACCAGAAAGATTGCTGTTATCAGTGTTCAAATACCAGTCACTCCCTTATGAAGCAAGAAAAGATACACCGAGCAGTCCCAGGGACTAAGGAAACTTTGGCATTTCATCAGTTTCAGGGCTAGAATTTCACTGTCAAGCTCACTATCTGCTGGGCCCTCATAGATAAACAGTAGATAGGAGCTCACAACACATTCCTTTCATGTTCACTAATTTCAGAAAGACGCTCTGCAGTCTAACACCAGCACATNAGAGGCTCTGCAGTCTAACACCAGCACATCCCTTGAAGTCCTATCTCTTTGCTTGTATCTTTGGCAGCCATGTAGTAATTAGTAAAACAGAGCGAAGATATTTTACACCACTCTGTCCACTTGGCTGTGCCGTTATGAACAAATGCTGCAAGTTTTGGCTGGGAATGGCATCTCACACTCTGTGCTTGGATTATAAATCCCTATTTACATCTAAAATTCTTTTAAATTAGTTAAGACGTAAACTATAACTTCAAACGATAAAGGGCTCTTGCTATGGTAATTTATAGCTTTAGGAACTAAGTAAGTTTATCTCCTCTGGATTTAATGGAAGTTTAAGACAACATATTAAAAATGAAATTAAGATAAATAAAATCATGTTATCACTGCCTCCTCTTACTGAAATTAAATAAGATACAGTTTCTTTATAGCTAACATAGGAGATTTTGTCTTTACATAATATTTAGCCTTTTTTTCTTGGTAATCTTCATAACTCACTCTCTCCTTCTGGACTAGATTCTGCCACCCTCACTCAAAATAATAGATGTGTCACAAATGGTCTTGCTGTTTGCAGCTGGCTCTTCTCTAAAATAAAGTACTGTTCAATAAGAGCAGAATGACAGTGAAGGACCCACATCTTCATTGTCAATAAGGCATTGTGGGTATCATATATACATATGTTACATAGGTATTGCAATACAGCTCTTATATTGTACATAAGAGATGCTTAGGCCTTTAAAGGCATTACTTGGCTTCATTGGCTGACCATTTGTATACTATTAAGCTGAAAAACTTCCTACTTTGTGAATCAGTCAGACAAATACTGTTGCAACTTTGTTTTTCTTGAGCATCTTCCACAAGATGGAAGATACTAAGGATCCAATCTAAGCCTTAAATAAGCAGCTTCCATTTTCCCTGATGAGTTTGGCCTAAATTATGAATGAGTCAATGGTAGTGCCTGATGTATATTGAAGTCATAAAAGAGTTATAATTGGAAAAATAGGGTAACTTCCACCAAATCGTTAATTTGCAACTGTGCTGAATGTATCATCCTGAAATTTCACATCAAATCTACCCATGCTGCAGAGATTAAAAGAAGGAACTAAAAGAGGAATGTGAAAAAATCTCCAAAGTTATTATAAAGGGAACCTGAAGAAGGGCATTAGAGGAGGCTTAATGCTATTTAAAACTTACTTTTATGCAACTAGTGGGTCCAAATTCAGTACAGGTAGAAGCAGATACCTTCTGCTGGAGGAAAGCTGTATTTTGCTTAGACTACATTGACTTCCATGAGTATAAAATATCTGAAAAGGTAAGAATCCCATAGCTACTGAAAGCCAAGTCAGTGTGCACTACTCGCTACTGCCACTTACACCATCCTACAAGTTGCAGGGATACTTTGTCACCCTCTAATTTGGCCCTTTTATTTCTGAAGTGAGAGAGATAAGGGTACTGTGGAGCCATTCCTTCTAGGTCATCGGGAAGAGCATTCCCCTGGT